>VZTL01048373.1:0-20675 GCA_013400535.1 Scopus umbretta
AAAAGAATCCACTTTTTGGACAAGGTGAACACAACAAGACCTGTGGCAATGAACCCATCCAGGACCTTCCTGGACGTCCAGTAGCAACAGGAGATGGAGAAGCAAATTCTCATCCTCCCTGGGAGAACAGGGCACGATGAAAGGTGGGAACAATGCACTGGTGGGACAAGAGTGCCTGTTTTGTCTGCCAGTACCTGCATCTCACAGAAAAGGGAATTTCCATTCTGTATGAAACCTTGCCATTTTGAACTGACTTTTCAAACCAAGCAAGAAGAAAAGGTCAACATTTTTATATACCAGAGCTTTTTTAATGTTGATTCAGAAGTATTGACATCTCCCTAACAATATCAAAACAATCTCAAACATAAATATGGCATCGAATAATAAATCCAAAAGTCAAAAGGAAGTCAAGCATAAAAGCAACACACAACGAGTAAACATCCCCCATCAAAACAAAGGCTCAGCATGACATGTGCTCACAAAAATGGTTAGCTGTCAATGCAGCTGCATTTTCATCAGAGGCTCCCACTTGTTTCTTCTCCGTTTCCTTCCTTACTCTGCTATTTGTCCATGGCTTGGCATCAGACTTGGTTCGTAATGCAGTGCCTGCTCAGCGTTTAAAACCCAACTGTCTATTACACCTCCAGAATTCAAACTTCTTCCAGTTTTGCAATTTCCTTATATAATATATCATTAAAATTAAGTGTTATAAAGTTGCTTAAGTTTTTTAGGTTTGGGGTTTTTTTTGGTTTTTTGTTGTTGTTGTTTTTTGTGGGTTTTGTTTGTTTGTTTTGTTTTTTTACACAGAGCAAAGGTGGTCAGAGAATATCAGACAGTAAGGAGGCCAGCCATCATCCTGTTCCCCACACCACACATGATCTTCCTTGTAACATGACTGACATACAATAGTCTAATAAGCAACACAATTTTTCTCTACAGCTAATGCAGCTGGAAAGAAATGAGCAGGCTTTTGGGTTCTGCATCCCTTCACCAGACATTTAAATTGAATATATTTAGACTCAATGGCTCTTAATAAAGGGCAATTATGTTAATCAATAAAAAAGCAGTGGAGGACTGAATGGGGTAGGATTAGTGTGAATGAAAGGAAGGGAGGGTACATGAGATCATTAAGACTGTGAAAGGCAATGCCACAACACATGGGCAGCACTTCATGAGTAGCAGAAGCCAGAGACCAGTGACACCAAGGGTGTTTCTGCCTTTCAGATACTGTCAATGACGACAGCTCCAGTGTGATTTGTCGAGGTGACTTATGGACCACTAGGTTTGAGAAAGGCAAAGAAAGTAAGAAGTTTCTAAAAGGCTCAGAGCCTTTTCTTTAAGATGTGCCAAGTGCAGCTGATGAAGATCCTCAGATGCATTCGAATTGAAGCAGAAACCAAACAACCAAACACTGTCAAGTACCACAGAAGACATTTTTAGACTTTTCACATAGAGCAGTAGTTTTGTTTCCCAAGAAAACCTTCCAATGGGTCTTATTAAGGACTTGAAATAAGGTAAGGATTTTTTTTTTTCCCCTTTGCAAATACAACTCACCTGAAGCTGGAGAAGAAACCAATCACAAGCTTGACTGCATGTGTTTCAGCACAAACGATCTTTCACACTACATTTATGCTATTGCTTTCTTTACAGGGACATCACTGCTGTCTAACTTCCTATCTTCTCTCCACACCTCCAGTGGTTAATGAATCATTCACATGGTGAGATCTGCTGGAAAAGTTAAGTAAGAAATCTTCTGGGTAGAGGAAATAAGTTGTTACAATAACAAGCAATTTACTATCTGAATGCTACACATGCTGTATCATCTTATTTGTATTTCACAGTTAATCTCCCAGCTCACAAAAGTTTTATCGGATTGGAGGCATGTGCTGTATTCCCCTTTATAAAATTTTACAGTCCCTTGCTATTCTCAGGGCTTGTTTTATAGGCACAATTTGCTGCTTTAATCTCACCCAATTGTCATGTTCTAAATCACGGTGTATAAAAATGTCTTAAAAGGAGAGATGCGCTGAAGGGTAGTACTTAATTACACTTACTGCCTGATTTAAATGTTATCTGTGCTTTGCCAAGTGCCAGGCACAGAGTAACCCAGCAGTGCAAATCTGCATAAACTGATACAAGTCATTATTGGGCTTCTAATAGCAACCCTGTTCTTCTGTGCAGCATTCCGATGAAGGTGTGTTCCTCCTCCCCCCCACCCCCACTAGCTTGTGAGGAAATTAAGAAAGGAGGTTGGGGAACCTGGTAATTGGTAGGGTCTTTCCAGTCACTCTTCCCTACTTATTTATTTTGATCTCCTTCCAGAAATCTTTGTCAAGACAATTTCACCGGTCATCTTCATGAGTCTAATGCGTCCTAATGGAACTGAAAAGCAGAGTGTACAGAACAAACAGAAAATCCATTTGTTTGATGGTTTCTTATTCCTTTTGTAGTACTGTCACTCCAGAAGAGCATCTCTTTACACCCCTCTCCTCCCAATCCCAAGAATCAAACAAACAAAAAAACAAATTAAAAATACTATCAAAATTTCAGGCAATTAATCTTTTGGTTTCTGAATTCCTCCTCCCCACCCAAGCAAGCGCATCAAGGGACTGATTTGCCTCTGCACTAACCTCTGGCTCAGGGGACCAGAAATGCAGCTTAAAGTACAACCTATCCAAAGACTTTCTACTTCATGCTCCAATCCCTGCTCCAACCACACATAACACAGATCGTCACAGGACCACTTTGGCCAGATCACTTTGAACTTGAGGGAAAGCAACAGAGCAACCTTCTTTGCTTAGGTTCCTCGTATTTAATGAGCCAGTGGAGGTAGGATAAGTACTATAACTCTCAGTAATCTATCCAGCAGCTTTATTTCTAGTTCATACCGCCAGCATAAATTCAATTCACTTTTTTTTTTTTCTCCTTTGTTCCCTTGAGTGTGCTGTGCTCATGGTTCAGCACTGCCAAAGTTTAGAAGGGACTAAACCATGATTTTATGCCAAGCACCCAGCAAGAAAACGCAAAAGAATATCACCGAGGCAATCTCAGATACTCCGCAGCTTTCTATTCACATGAACTTTGGAACTTTGTATACAGTTGAAAGAACATCAGAGCAGTCACAGTTATGCACTACTACTCCTTACCTGTTCATGTAGCATGGTCCTGATCATGAGACACTAGCATCGTCGCACAGAAGGTAACCTACAACTTTGTCCCTTATCGGTATATGAAATATGTACATGCTACTGTTACCAGTCACAACTGTGGTTATACTACCCTTATTTCAGCCTTTGCAAATAAGCAATCATTTCAAGAAGTCTTCTGGCTAAAGCCTGGTGCAGAGGGTAGAATAAAAAAGGAGGGAAGAAACCTAACTCAAAATGTTTAGATATTTTATCATCTGATTTTAAGCATTTTTTCTAAAGCCCTGCGGTGTGAAATGCTTCGCAGAGAGCTGAAGTGATAGAACACCTGGCATGGCAGAAGCTGAACCCCTTAGAAGAGCATGGCCTGAGAAGAGGAGGGTACAGCAGCAGCTTTTCCAGCTCAAGGTCAGTGTAATCCTAGCAAGACCCCGATAGGATGACTGTGCTGTAAGCAGTACCCAAAGTCCAGCCAGTGGATCCCTGGCAACGTGCCTTCCTTCAGGCAGAACAAGAGGAGCAATATGAGGTAGCAAGAAAAGCTACGGAATTGGGAAAATGCTGCTTTCAAGAACCTTATTAGCTCATTTTCTCTTAATTTTAAGAGCAATATTTTCCAGACTGCTGGTCTCTGAAGCCATGTGAAGAAGTTCACATGTCTCAGGGGATCCCATCACACCTCAGCAGTGATTTTAATTAAAATTTTGATGACGAAAGTGCGTATCCCTCTACAAGTAATTTAGAGAGTTAAAAGATGACACATAACTCGAAAGTGCCTGAGACACTCCACATTATAAAACTATAGTCTTAGAAGCAATGAGTTGCCAGCCTGGTTCACGACTACAAAGCATTCCCCCACGTAAAGGCTCACTGCTGTGGCCAAAGACTAAAATTTCTCTGGAGGCAGATCTACCTTGCCACTTCCAGGAGTAGTCACTCCTTCAGAGGTAGAAGCACATTAGAGGAATAGTGCAGCAAAACCTTCACTTTTCATGGTGGTCACACCACCCTCCTAGGAAGACTGGATCCTCTGATGGGTCTCACCACTCTCCTCTTTCCAACACATATACCAAGTTTGACAACTTTGGGGCTTCTCATCTCCAGTAAATTCAGCTTTTTCTTTTTTTTTTTCCCCTTTTCTGAAGTAATAATATTACAGGATTAATTACTTAGCAAGGTCTCTATAAACCCATCTGCCTTTGAAACATCTACAAAAGCACAAGTGAAATTCCAGAGATAAACACAAACTCCCTTTTAATTAAGCACTGTGCCTCTCTGTAGGGGGTGACGAAACAGGCAGATGCAGGGGGGATTGCCAATTAAGATACAACTTCTTTGATAGGAAGGGTACAGCCATACAGAGGAGGAAAAAGGAGAGGAACTTGCCATCCAAGTCATTACTTTAATTGGCTGCTCAGAAAGATTATGCATTCCCCACATCTGATGCTGCCAAAAAAGTATTACTGATCCAAAATACTAAAGAGCCATCAAAACATGTTCTAAGCTGCTTGTACCATGGTAGTACTAATGCTACCTGTGCTCTTCACTCATCCTGTTTGAGAAAGCTGTAACACAGGAAGCTAATTCTCCAGGTTAATTAGACAAAGAAACAGAGAACTCTTATTCACAGTTATTGTTCACTGAACACCAGGCATTCTTAGCAAAAACTTCTTGAAAGGAATTCACAGCATTTCTAGCCTAACTCAGTCTAAAAAAATAAGATTAAAAAGCATGTGCATAGCTAAAATAAATGCTGGAAAATTGCATGAATTGGGACGCACACAGAAAGCAAACCTGAGGATGGACTGGTCATCTTCTGCATAACTTCCATTGATGTGACATCCAAATATTTTCTGTGCATTGACCTTTATTTTCTGTGATCCTCATGGTGATGCTGTCATTCTCTCAGCGTCGTTAAAGAGCTGCATATTAACTTTCACTTCTATTTTTATCTGGTTTTAATGGAAATGCAAATCAGTTTTTGCATGGCTTGTTCCATGCCTTTGTATCCTTTTGGGAGGAAAAAAAGGCAGGAAACTGAGAAATCGTTTCTTTGATTTGCAGCCTGCTCAGGAATCTTGATTTTGCCTCCTTATACACTAGGTCTCAACCACAGAGCACAGAGCACTGTGTATGGGAGAATCCAGGCATGGGAACCCAGATCTGCTTCATCTGAGCCTTCCTTCCCCAAAACACAATGGCTCTGCCATCCAGTCCTATTAAAACACAAAAGCAGATTGGGATTTCACTGTCTCCACTCAAAATAAATGAAAGCAACTGAAAAGGACCCCTTGTCTTTGCAAACAGAAGAAGAGCTCAGTTATTAACAGGAATGGGGTAACCAGAAATGTATTCCTGCCTTGGGATGACAGCCCGAGCTGCAAAGGTAAGCTGGGGCAGGGAAGCTACTCCCTTCTGGTTCTCTCTCCAGCTGGCAAGTCGAAAACAGCATCATTACTAAATCTCACAGTTGTACATAGCAAAAACAATTGTGGCCCTTGTGGATGGACAAAAAAAAAAGCCTGTAAGGGTGAATAATGTAGTCTCAAAGCACTGCGGGCTATGAACTGGTTTGCATTTTGTTGGTTTTGGGGGGTTTGGGGTTTTTTGTTTGTTTGTTTGTTTTAAAAAAAAGAGAAAATAAGCAATTTGAGAACAGAAAGTGGACAAGCCACCAACTTGCTGGCTGGAAGATACATCAACAAGCATGTTATTTAGAACCATCAAAGCTTTCCAGGGGCACAGCCCTCCTAAGGGCCATCGTCTCCCTTAACCCTCCCATGAACTACATCTCATTACCCACACTTCGAAGCATGTTGCACTACCAATTATAGTGCTCTTTCCCATTTCTAGTCCAAATTGATTCATAGCCTAAGTATACCTTTTATTCTTGCTCCAGTACTTAGCTTTAACTTATCTACTTCCCCCCCCCGCATTTGTACTCCCCTCCAGTAAGTTTTTAATTAGTGATCAGGATTCTTTTCAGCTTTCGTTTTCCTTTACTCATCTCCTGTCAGGGCTCCTTTCCAGGGCTTTCATCATGCCACCAACATTTCTGTGGTCCTGGTCCAATTTAGGTTCATTCTTCTCAAGAGAGAGTCACTACAAATACCAGCACTATTCCAGCAGAGACATCACCAGGGATATTTCCACTGTCATCACCAGAAAAGCCTCACCTGTTATCTACCTCTGACCTTCCACAGCATCATTTAGACAGCCCTCACAGACCAGCCGATATATGTCTTACTCCTCCGTTGCTTTTAACTGCAGAGCTCCTAGCTCATAGGACAAATCCTTATGAGTCTTTCAGTGCACAACCTTACACCATCTTGTATTGCTAATGAGAGATCACTTTTTC
Organism: Scopus umbretta; assembly: GCA_013400535.1. Taxonomy (NCBI): domain Eukaryota; kingdom Metazoa; phylum Chordata; class Aves; order Pelecaniformes; family Scopidae; genus Scopus; species Scopus umbretta. The sequence continues at coordinate 6,505 of VZTL01048373.1, forward strand.
AAAGTACAAGCACCTGCATAAACTACTGTCATTACAGATAAAAAAACAAAAAACAAAAAACAACCACAAACCTTAAGAACAAAAGCCCATATTTCCCATTAAAAACAAAACAAAACAAAACAAACAAACCCACAACTGATATCTTTCTCCACTTCTTCTCTGGGAAGTGCCTCAATGCCACTGTCAGGACAAAAAAGAAAATAAGAGGAAACAACTATGATACCCTACCTTGCTTACCCTGGGACAAGTGCTCCATTTTCCTCTTTGGGGCTGCTCACAATCACTGACCCCACGGCACTGGGGCTTTCTTTGGGAAGAGACTCTCCAACACACAACCAAAACTGACTGTCCATCGAGCCCCAACCCCTCTCAAACCACAACGGCTGTAGGGAGTGCTGAGGGTCAGACCCCGTGCTGAAAGCTTCTCCCCCACCCCTCTCACATTTTCTAAGTACACCACCAGTGCACAACACTGGCACAGTACTTACAAAATATAGTAAAGCTGGAACATCTTTGTAGTATTACCATACTTGGTTATTAATCAGAACCTGAATAAAACGCATGAAAAAATAAAGGAATTAAGGATACTTCATTGATGAACGAAAAGGAGAAAGAAGCCCAATTACACTTAATTCCTGCTCATGGAAAGTACATCTCCTACTACAGGGCAGTGTTCCACTGTCTGGAAATCAAAGCCAGATCCACCAAGGCTCAAAATGGAAACAAGATGCAATTTTTCAATGAGGACGAAAGTGCTTCTATCTTCAGTTTCCTTAGGTAGATCTTCCATCACTTGAATCCATTGTCCATATCCATTATCACTAACTAATCCTGGACAATTTTCAAAAAGAAAATATTTTTTAGAACAGAGGAAGGAATAGGGAAACAGTGTTTTCAAAGACACAAAAGGCAAGCAGAGAGAAAAGGTGGAGAACCAATTCGATCTAGGCAGCTAATTTAAACATCTAAGGTACCTCAGTTCCTCACATATTCAAGAGGAGATAATCAGGCTCTAAATTCAGAGCTTTGAATCACCCTGTGGAGGCTCTAGCGACTGTATGTGCCCTTAAGGCTCCCCAATTAGATACCTGAACTTGGATGTGACTACAGCTATTGGCCATCTAATTTTCAGTTAACGCTATGGGGATTTGCATACCTAATGTTGCTTTTAATTTTTTGCTTAACTGTAGTGACAACATTCTCAAGAGTTCTCTCTTATTTTTGGAGAAGGAGATGCCATAACTAAAGTATACCATACTCTGAACCATCTACGAGCTTACTGTCAAAATTTACTATCTGCAGCATGCTATATTCATACACTTGATATTTCAGCCTCTAAAATTAATATAGCTACAGAAAGAGATACATCTTTGCCATAAACACGTACAAAGCAAACTTCATGCCAGCAGGATGTGTGCAAACAAAACCATACAAGTTGTCTTAAATATATCATCGATGCAAATCACATTGTGGAGATTTCATAATTCCTTGTTTCTGTCCTTGGCACGTCTATCCTTTGAAACAACTTTTCCATTATCATACAACTTAAAGCAAGCAAATATCAAACTCTCACCTCTCCCCTGCTAACAAAAACTCTCTTAAACACAGAAGTTCTTGAAAAACAGTATTAAAGTGACTGAACTTGCACATAACTCTCACTGGACTTTATCTGGTACAGTATGTTGTCAGAAAGCAGAAAATGTGGGTTGGTCTCACATTATCTGTAACAAGACAGACAGTCCTTCATTTTAACAAGGTACCACTGCCAATATCAGCCCTGCTGTGTAAAAGCCTGATACAATGATTTTGTTATTTAGACAAGTGCAATGAAACACAGCGAGATTAGATGCGATCGAAGGCACCTTCCAGCAGCCGGCACAGGGTGTATATTCGTGCAACACACTCGACAAGCAGCTTACACCCTACGCACCTCGCACCAAGGTCGCTACCGCAGCACTGCCCCAGGCTGCCAACAGCTGGACAGCACAGCCAGGAACAAGCAAGCGCACACACGGCCGTTCAGCCCTGCACACTCATTTCAAAGTGGGAAATCAAGCCATTTCAATGATGGGAATAAGAGTTCAGTGATTTCTCTGCAGTGAAACATTTAAATTTTTCCATCTGCCATCACAAGGCTGATACAGTGAAGCTGGATGGTTTCTTCACACAAAGAAATGCCAGTGCTCCTGGGACCTATCTCTTTTCCAAGTCACTGCAGCACCAGCAGGGGTTAAGCACCATGAACCAACTGGACAAGCAACCCTACAAACCCAAAGTGGGCCCTCTCAACCTCCATGAATGGAGCAACAAGTCAGTTCTCTTTCCTCTCAGCTTCCACACGACTCTAGACCTCCTCAGAAGCAAGCGAGTTGCCTACCATTGTTCCTCTGAAACATGTGGGAGGGTGTAGTGAGGAGGGTGGTGGTCAAGTAACCAGCGATAGAACAAGGGGTAATAGCCTCAAGTTGAACCAGGGGAGGTTTAGGTTAGATATTAGGAAAAATTTCTTTACTGAAAGAGTGGTGAGGCATTGGAAGAGGCTACCCAGGGAGCTGGTGGAGTCCCCATCCCTGGAGGTGTTCAAAAAACATGTGGATGTGACACTCCGGGACATGGTTTAGTAGACATGGTGTTTTGGGTTGATGGTTGGACTAGATGATCTCAGAGGTCTTTTCCCACCTTAATAATTCTATGATTCTATGTTTCCAATTGACCTCACTCAAGAATGTGTCACACTTCAGGCCTTATTTCCATCTGCATACAGTATTTCCACCCCCCAACACAAAGGACCAATTAAACTAATGGTCATCTGTAGGGGGGATTACGAAGTGTACCATAAGAACACAAAATTAGCTCTGGAATTAAAATGAACAGACAAACACTGGCTGGCTGGAGGCATAAAAAGTGTGCTGACGATTGCAGGTTCATCCGTATCTTGAGTTCATTTGAACTTCTTGTGATCCACAATGGCCTCCTGTTAACTTTCTTTCCATCTACCTGTCTTTGGGAATTCATTTAGAACAAACCCACAACTCCCTCTAAGGTGCTGAGGAACAGCAGGAGCACAAACATGAGAAAGCTCAAGCAACTTAGTAAGAGAGATGCATGGAGGGAAAAAAGATATGATCTTTGTTGCCACCAGATTAAGGCATCTGCAATTGGAAAGATGCTCCATGGAGCAGCCACCCGTCTGGAGAAAACCTAAGCTTGAATTTCAGGTGCTGTAAGACATGGTGAGCAATGCCACTAGGCTGCTTGAGTTGCATCAACAGTGACCTTGCATAGCGAGGAGTGAGCAGAGCCATCTCTCTCAGTTTTGGGGGACTAGCACAAGGACAGCAACGCAGGCAGTTTGCACTTGGAAACTATAGTCCTGCCACCAAGTGCAATGTCAAAGAACATGTTGAGTTACTGTCACATTCAGGGCTCTGCCTTCTTGGGACCAAACAATTGGAATTGTGGAAATTTTATTTCTTTCAGCTGCCACCGCCCCAAAATGGCTCACGACTGAGATCGCAGCTGCTCCATGAAAGACAAAAACTGTTTCGCTTTTAACTCCAGAAATGCAATCGAGGTACAGCAAACCCCAGAAATAATGGAAGGAAGAACAACAAAATGAAGCAGAATTATCATCTAATTGTATATGGAAGTTGTCCACTGGCTGACTTTCAATTTTATCAAAGATTTGGAGGCTATTACACGAGTCTCTTAAAAATCTGCCTGCTGGCAAAAGAGGTAGCCCAGATCTCATTAGTAAGAGGACAGTATATACTTCTACAACAAATGCCTCTTTTTAATGCAAGGTCACCATCAAGGACCAAAGAGAAAACTCGTGATGAGACAAAATTCGGAGACTGTGCTGACTTACACCCGATGGTCCTGTAACCTCTGGACAAGACTTTCCCCACCCTTCAGCAAATAAGATGACAATTTAGCAAGTAAATGCTTTCTGCTGGTACAGCAAAGAGGTTTGATAGCTCTGTTAGCCTTGGCACATAAGGTCACAAGGAACATGTACCCACCATGACCTGGTGCTTCAGGAGAGACTAACAGCGCAAAACAAAAGGAAGGATGCAGGAATGTCAGCTGGCCCCCTCTGAGGTGGGTATTTATGAGGACTGTAGTTTTCTCCCACTGCTTTTCATTACAGGACTTCATATATATATTTCAGATTCTCCTGCTGAGAACATAGTTAAGCTTCTAACATTAAATTTTGCATAAAACAGAGTTACAGTACAAGGCTAGTGACAAATGCTGGCATCAGAAGCCTGCAATACTGGTATTCTGTTAGAGTTCTGTAGAGCAATAAATAAGATGTAGAAATAAAAGTATCTTCTTTTCCCAACTTTAAGTTTTATTTCTAGAACCTTTAAAAGTTGAAACACTCCTTAATGTTCCTTTGCCGGGCATGCAGATAACCCTATGTCTTGATACTTCTACATATAAGAATGGCTTAAAACTGTAATACGTTGGGTTTCAGCCAACCTGAGTTACAGTGTTGGATTTATTCCTCACAATAAATACATTACAGCTTATTACTATTGATAAAGTCTCATCTTGTACACCTCAGGGCACCAGTTTGAAAATTTTCATGGTGAAATTCAGCAGTGTCATGCAGTGTAACACGATAACACCACAGTGATGTATCAGTGATGCAGACGCATCGTCTTCATCATTTCTGATTCTGACCCCACAACTCTGAGCAAAGCTGTAATGTTGCAGTTCAGAGCGGGCCAAAAAAACCCATAATATCCACAAAATATTATGCAAAACATATCCCACTTCTTTCACTGGCTTTCATCAAACATTTCATTAAAAAACCAAATGTTCCAAGATACAGACCACTGAGTTTAACTTCAATACAAGAAAAATTGATAGAAAATATAATAAAGAATAGACTCAGCAGGTGCATTATGTACTAGGAGGAGTCAGAGGTTTTACAGACAGCCGTCATGCACAACAAATCTGTTAGACTTCCCTGAAGGAGTTAACAAGCACGTGAATAAGGTGACATGGTACGCATGGATATGCATGTGGCTGCTGCAGTACATGTGGCTTTTCCCAAATCCTTCAGCAAAGCGTCTCAAATAATCTTAAAAAGAGCCTTTGAAAAGGTAAGCTGTGGTGAGATAGAAAGAAAGGGCGTCTTAAGGCTCAGCAAATAGCAAAAAAACCCAGAAATAAAGGGAAGAAGACTAAAGAATGATTTGTCACAGTGACGGGAGGCTGTTAACGCGTCATCTCAGCATCTGTGTTGAGACCTGTACTAGTCCATATATCCATTAACGGCCTGAGAAGGGGGGAGGGAGGTAATGAAGTGCCAAACTTCACTGCCAAAACAGAATGATTAAGAGTAGGCAAAATTATAACTGACATGAAAGCTGCAGAAGACTCTCAAGACACTGTGACTGGACAGCAAAATGACAGAATAAATTAAATGTTAATAAATGCAAAATCTTGCACTGAAAAAAATGAGTACGACTGTCCACATAGACTGACAGGCTCTGAATTAACTGTCCTAATGCGGAAAAGAAATGTAGTCCTTACAGTCAGTTTTCTGGAAACATCAGCTCAGCAGCAACCAAAAAAACAGCAAATAATTTCAAAACTTTTCAGGAAAGATAACAGGATTGAAATACAAAATACCATCACAGAATAAAATAAACACATGATTTATCTGCATCTTAAAAATGCATACATTTCTGGATATCCATCCCATCTTGAAAAGAAAACATAAGGACATGCAACTGTGATGGATCAAAAGAGCAAAATTATTTCTAAACAGTGAAAATCCTTAGAAATAGTAAGGACAATTTCTACTTTGTTTGTGAAGTGTTAGTGGGTTGAGTCAGAGCATGTTTAGATAAATTGTATTAATTGGGCTGAGATTTGTAAGAGACACTTCTCATTTCCATCTGCCCTGGAAGCAAAGGTATTTAGTAAGTAGTCAACCATTTGGCTCACAATGTGCCATAAAACTTTACCTTTGGTCTTATTAGGGTATCAAATGGGAAATATCATATGAGGCTTGAAATTACGGAGTAGATTAGATTCAAGTTGCCTCATAGATTAGAAAAGAAAAAACCCTCCAGAGTCACCTACGCCATGCCATCTCCTACCCCAAAAGGACAAGTCCAAGTTTAGCCCGACACTGTATTTTCTATTTCCATCTGAAAAGCTGCACCTTCTGTCTTTTTCTCTACAGGCTGCAAGAAAAAGCAACTTTTGTATATGAAGAGTACACATAAGAAGTACTAAACACAGCACTCAACAGACAGACATCCAAAATACCACATATTATACACAGGTTGGGTTAGAACACCGTAAGCCCATTAGACAATTTAGGCCATTGAAGCCCAAAGATGCAGGTCCAAGCTGTCTGAAAAGCTTGGGGGGTGGGGGAAACCAGGAACAAGCTACGAACTCCTGAGCCTACACTAAGGGAGACGTTTGGCTCTTCAGAGCACCAAAACTACCAAAGTATAAAATATTATTAGAAGTCACCTAACCAATCCACTACGAGGAACAAGATTAGCCCTGAAAGAAGGAGCGAGAAGTCACAGCAGAGGACTGTGCCAGGGCTAAGGCAAAGTCTGTAAGGGAGCACATCACAGAGTGGTGACACACTGAAGAAGACTCTCAGTCTAGGACACCACCACAAGGAGGACCCCCCCCCCCTCTGCTAGGATACACTGGCTGTACAATGAGTTCAGCCTGCCTCCCCTCCTCCAAGCTCTTAACTGCAACATTTTTCCATTTCTGACTCAACTATAATATCCTCCACATCAGTAATAAGGAGACTGTTGAACGTGATACTTAAAATTATTCACCTCTGACTTCACAAAGCTCCTTCAGGAAACACGTGTTAACAGAAAACACCATTACCGTAACAGTCAGGAATTTGTGTGTAGGTGCTTTTTGTCTAAACCAGTAAATAAAATGCTCACCTTCAAAATTATTTTCGAAGACTGAAATTAAAGCATGTAACAGCATATAACATCAGCCTGCATAAGGGTCCATGCCATAACTATCAAAGAGATACCAACTTGGACAGAGGAATTTAGAAATGCCTGTTGCTCAGCAGCCGAAGAGCTCTGCTGCTCAAGTCAGACAGAAAGAAGGGGAACAAAGAGAACAGGATAAAAGAAAGACATCTAACAGATTTGGTTTTCATACAATTCAACCAATACATCAAATCTTTTATTCACACCTTCAAAAATCATCATCTGTTGGTAATTAATTACTGCATGCCTGACTCTCTTCCCAGTATTTTCATTGACACCAGTGGCAGTAGGATTGGCCTCTTTCCTATTAGCTAACTCAAACCTATAACTTGCTTTTGAATATCTCATTCAGATCTAATATCTCCTTTTATGTATCCATTTCTGGCAGAGCGTAAAATCAACCTATCATCAAAGCGCTGCAGTTTCATCATTACCCCCCCCCCAAATTAATCATGTTTCAGAACATGCAAGGCAAGCCTTTTGTAGCACACACTGTTAAGCAGGACCAGATAGAACTCTATTTCCCAGCGCTTGTACTGAAACAGTAATACAGCTAATGATTTTCTGCAAAATGCTAGTGCAAGCTCTGTGAACAAAACTGCAAAATAATTCAGCTATTCAGGACCAATGTGTAAGCAGAAAACTGAGCTATACTCTGTACGGGCTATGATTCTTCTTTGGTCTTACTGAAACAAAATAAAAAGCAGTCAGGTTAAAGAAGGTATAATTCTTGCTCTAAAGTTTATTTTGGATTCCCTTCTTTGAGAAGTCATGTATAGTAAAAGGCGAAATTTGGAAGTTGGAGTATCTGTAAACTTGATAATGTAACCTGCTAAAATTCAGGCTTACTGTTTTACCTGCGTGTGACAGTAACAACAATGTGTTTTATCCTCCTTCAGACAGATAGCATAAGGTAGAAAATCCACTTACATGTCATTTATAACCATAAAATAAGTTGCAAGAGGAGCAAGGCTGCCCATGCTGACACTCCAAAAAAAGTTTATGCTTTCTACATAATCAATTTTTTAATTCAAATACATATATATAGAGAGAGATATTTACGTGTTATGTTTAAAGTCATGGAAAGGCTCTCATACCCCACACCATGGCTGTGCACTTTGTACATACACGTAGGCAGCTCTCAGTATGGCTGAAGCTTCACTCCGCAACTCCACTCTTCAGACGTCACCCTTGCAACAGTCTAAAAGTCGTAACAAAAGCTGGAGGTTGTTGCAATCAATGCACAGATTTGAAAGACTTCAAAAAGTTACTGGAGCAAGACAAACTGCACGAGATTCTTCTGTAAGAAGTCAGACTAGCAGCGGTCCAATAGCTAAAATCAGCTCTCATATTTAATTAGCTTTTTGCTACGTATAAGAGAGGCTGTAGGAAGTGCCCAGTGCTGCATCCTCATTTGTGCTTTGCTGTGATCCATATAGCAGCAATTCAGTCCCGAGTGAAACAGAGCTCATTATCCAGCAGAGATGAACTCTCCTCAGGAGAGAGGTGTTTCTCCTGCTGTTAATAGCATCAGCTCGATACGATCGCCCCCACCGCCTGCTCCTAGCAGAGCACGGCTGATACGTGAAGGCGATACAGGCGGTTTGTGCACTGGGAAGGACCTGGCAGAGCTGGGCTTGGAAGCAAGGATGGAGATTGGTCTCCAAGAGTACAGCAGAACTAGCTGTATCTGGAGGCAGGAATGGAAACGCAGACTCTTCATAACCAGTTTGCAGGGCAGGTAAGAATTTAAAAGCAAGCTCAGGGCTGGCTCCGGTCTGAATTTGTTTTTACAAGCCAGTGCAGAAGATGGGAGAGCTTTCCCTGGCAGGCTGACTTTCATCCCTGGCTCACAGGCACCTCCAAATAATGCTCTTTTTGCTTTCCGAGTCGCACATTCCACATTTGCTGGTTGGGCACAATTCCCTGTCTAGAAGAGGATCGTCATCCTCTGCAGACTCTCAGTTCATGCTTTAAAAGAACACTTCCATTTATTTAGAAAGTGTCCAGCGCAGTCGGGTCATGCCCTTTGATCAAGCAGGGCAGAGCATCTGGAGCCCCACTCCACTTTAACTGCCTGGCGCTACCAGGGCGAGTAGCTTAATTTGCTCGACCTACTAAAAGCCTCAGCAAATGGCACCTCATCGGTGTTAAGGGGTGCAAGAGCACTCACACGCCCTGCCCTGAAGAACACGGCCCTGCTGAAGCAGACCACCTCACGTGCTGGGTGGGCGGCAGACGGGGAATGAGCCGGTTCCCCACAACACTGCTTTATGCGATCCAATTGCAGGAACTTCCCATAGTTTTTTTTCCCCTTCATACTTATCATCTTGCTTTTATCTGGCAGCATTTTAACAGTTGTTTTCTTATCACATTAAACTGACACCTCTGACAGAAAACAAACACCTAATTCTCCTGGATTTCTGCGCAGTATGCTACAGGGGAGCAAACCTCTACTGAACCATACTGTCTATTTGCCTAAGCACAGATTTTACTCTTTAACCAAATACCTTTCCCATCCTCAAAAACATCAAATGAAAAAAAACCTCAGTGACAATCTTTTGCTCAAACTTTCCCCCTAAAAAATAGCATGCCAGTCCTCCAGCTAGTGGCACGACTGGCACAGTGCCTGGGAAGTCAATGGAGCTACGCTGATTTACGACACTTAAAGATCTGGCCTGGAGATGAGTCATGTGGATCACTTGCTGCTTGAATTTCAACTAATTCAAGGGTTTGGTTTTGGTTTTGTTTTCNGGGAGGGAGGCTTTGGGACTCCTTTCCCCACCATCAGTCAGAACGATGTGGCTCTGGCTGCTGGCATTTTTGGGTACCTTGTGTGATACGGTCTGTTCTCCCTCTGCTGAGCAATCCAAGCACTACAGAGAATAACAGAGCTGCCTTGCAGCAAGAGGTCTTCGAGTTGTGTCAGTATTGCAAGGGAACAAACTTTATTTCTCAGGCTAACACCAGAAAAAAGGAAAAACAGCCACGGAGATCTGCTCAGCCCCGTGCTCCCACCTCACCAGCAGAGATGCGCACCAAGCCAGGCCGTAGCTGCCAGGCACCATAGCTTAGCTCCAGGTTGAGCACAGGTCTGCAGAGCAGCAACTGGGCTGGTGCAAGCCCCCACGGTGCAAGTACCCACTCACGTGTGGAAACCAGATCATCAGCTGGTGGCCAATGACAGCTATAAACCAGGCAAACCTCCACAGAAGGCAGGAAAGACTTTACATAAATGGTTAGCCCTGGCTGCCACATTTCCAAAAAAGCTATGAGCTTGTCTTATTGCTCACATGACTTCCATACAAGGAATGAATAAAACCACTATACTGACATTTCAGCTGCTGGGGTGATCCTAGCAGATCTTGGCTCATCCCAGCAGCTCCCTGGACATGGTCCCAGCACACTCTTCTGCATTCATGGCAGTTCTCCAATACCCAACCTGAAAAACCCTACCATTCCCTTGGGACGAAGAAGGGCAATAAGGAGAACAGTACCATAACCCAAGACTACCAGCTTACCATTTTACAATGCACTAGATTCAGGGAGCTTTCTGTGCAGCACCAGATTCTTAAAACCATCATTAAATTAAAAAATAAAAATATAAAACCCCAGTGCCCGTATCAGATTCTCTGGCTAAACTTAGTGGTGATGTTGAGATTTTACAAAGTTTTCACCCCTATGAGGAATCAGTATCCTCTCTTGCTAAGCAGAGGAGCAGATAATCACCCTGGTGCTCCATCTTTAGTGAAAAAGCAAGCTCCCCCATTTTTCAAAGGCTATAAAAAAACCCACCAAAAAGCCAACCACACATCCATTTTCACTAGCTGTACTCATATTCAACAGAACAGCAGCTAAAAAATGTCAGAAATCAAGNCCAGAATGGCAAGATTTCAAGCATGACCTGGTGCCTAGTAATGTGAATGGGATCCTTCTGAACCATTTCAAAACCAGGCAGATACAAGCCATGTCCAGGTGAGCAGTTATTGAGCACAGGTGATTGAGGTAGAGGGGAGAAAACACAGAATTCAGAGGGAAAATGCACAGATACACAAGTCATACTTATAGCACCCCTTGATCGGTGGGCTACAAAAAGCATTCTGTTGTTTCTTTTCAATATTTAGCCCCAAACTGAAAAAAATACCGTCTTTCCCATCCATCTTAAACGTGGGGAGGAGGGGAGTGTAAAAAGTAGTTAAGACGAAAGATTTTTCACGGTTATTTAAAAAGACATTGCAAAGTTCTTTACTGCGCTTAGTAACCTACTGCCCCCCCCAAAAGTTAACAATATGTTTTCAAACTAATCCAGGCATATTCAGGAAAAATCTCTTATTAAAATCAATGAGAGACAAGTTGTTAGCTGCCATGTCATGCTGGAAAGCTGCAGATGAAATGCAGAAAGTTCCCATGCTTTCACCCCAGATGCAAAAATTGAAACATTTTCAGTTACTTCATAAATCAAAGTTTGTCATTAAGCTACACCTGAAGTGCCATCTTGCCAAAACCTCCGGAAAAGCACTGAGGTAGCTGTTAATTGTTTCTGTGACAATCACTCAGGAAACTTCTTCTGGGTGAGAAACCAAGGGCTAGCACAAATCCTGCCTCTGTTAGGGTTCTGGGGGACAATGGTATCGAGGCGTATCTGCTCGTGGCCAGAGACAAATGGACTCGAAGGGTGAGAACATGCATGAGGTTTTAGGCTGAGACACTTCAAGCACACCGAAGGGACTCAATGTAAACTGATAACAGAGCCTGGGATTCTCACAAATGAAATAAAAGCAGGAGTAGACAACGGAGTAAGTTAATTTTTCACCTAGAGAACTGCAGTGTTAGAATACTGCCCTGGAGGTTTTAATCAATGCAAGTGAATCCTTTATATTTTTCTCCAGTATACCCAAAATAAGTCAATAAGACGCCACTACTTTCTCAGCATACAGTGACCATTTCCCAGCAAGCTTGAGTTCAAGTCTTTATCAAAAGAACTAAAGAAATGCATTATGATTTCAAAGAAAAATAGCAAGCGAGGAAACAGAAGCAGCAGGATAACCTTATGAGGCATGGTTGGTTTTCAGAAAAAACTTTTTACTTCTTTTATTCTTGAGGACGACTAGAAGCAAACAAAGACTAGGCTAACCAGATGCTGCCGGTGCACAAAAATACCTGCAGCTACCCTAGCTCTGAAGAACAGCAAAACATTTGAAAACCGCACACCACCATTAGACATTATCTAAAGGCATTTCCAGATCCAGAACCTCCTCTCCCGTGAGGGAAACACACCTACTTGTCCATCTGCTTCATCACAAATGATATAAAGCTCCTTATGCATACAAGCAACTTCTATCGGACCCACCCAATAACCCATCACCTAGAGGATCCATGCATGCACATGGTATTCACACACATCACGTTAAATAAATAGCAACAGACCACCTTATGTAACACATTTCTATATAATTATAAACACCTGAATAAATGGCCCTGCCTGTCTGAAGGTTTGCATACACTCACTCTCCAACAAACAAAATACAGGCAAGGAGATTTCTCAAGTCATGAGTCAATTTACAAACCCACCTTCAGCTGGAGCCTGGATACTCTGTTTCTCCGAGCATTTAAAAAAAAAAAACAAACAAACCAAAACAAACAACAAACTATCTCCATAATTTCCTCCTTGTATAGTCAGTTTGAATGCACAAAACAAAAGAGCTGTCACTTCTCAAGTTTTAAAAGCTTTAAGCAAAATTAGCTATTCCAAGTGACCTGCAAAAGCAAAGAGGTGCAAATGAAAAGCATCAGGGGCATATGATCAATGATTCTTGAAACAAAGTGTTAGAAGTTTCTAGAAGGCACAATAAGGATAGAGTCAACATCCTCGGTGCACTCCAACACAAGAATTTCAAGGACTTCAAGGGGCAAAGACAATGGTAATTTTTCAGTGGCAACCAGAATATTGCAACAGCTGTACCTCTAGTAATCAAAGGGTTTAGAAACAAAGTTCACGTACTGTTTTACTGAGATGTGATACTCTCAAAAGAGCTTTTACTATAAGGAATCTTGTCTGCTTTGTTTCAAAATGATGACTCTTATTTTTCCATTTATCAGCATAATTTTTTCCTCAAACTGGCATTCAATATATAGGTCTGCCTGAGGGGAAAAAAAAAAAAAAAAAAAAAAGTAGTTTGAAATACAGGAGTGGATTCGCAACAGATACTCATCAACATGAGAAGTCAATGGAATTATGTTAATTTATGCCAAGTGAAACATAACCAAGATTTCTCTCCTCGGAGATGAAGCTGGGACGATTATGGTCATTTATAGCAGATGCTGCTCCTCCTGGCACAGGGCAGGAGAGCTCGCTCCCATGCCTGTGTAATGGCACAGAGCAAAGGTATCTGTGAGCAGGAGGAGCACTCAGTTCAGCACGCTAACGGAGCAGCGCCACTGGCTGACCCGTTCTGCCCAGCACACAACTGAGAGTTGTTCATTTTTCTTTTCAACGAGACACTATGCAAGTGTTGATTTAATGGTTCATTTATCAACCCCTCTGAATATTAAGCAATTCATTTTGACTTAATTTGGACAATTCAATTTCACCCATCCTCTCTCCCCTTGAAAAATGTGAATTGCCGTCTAGGGAGAAGCTGTTTTAAAAGTTGACTTAGCAGGGAGTACTTGGATCCATGGGCTTTATGCTCTTCCATAGCGTGATATATATTTCTATTTGTCTTTTTTTTTTCCTTTTACATATTACACCTGAAATTCACAAATGCTAAAGCAAAGACGTTTCAACGAACATCCTTTATGCTACAGAGCAAAATGCATCTTCTGCAGCAGCTACTCCCTAAGAAGACCACCAGAAAATTAAGTGCATTGTCGATACAACCAACAGGCCTGTGAAATTCTGTAACACTTAGGGAAAGGAACTTCTCATTGAAAATCCATTCCTTTTCTTACCAAGTTTTTGTTACTGGATACATTTTCCCAACGGGGGTGAAAAAAAAAAAAAAAGAAAAAAAAATAATAATAATCAATGCGGGAAACACTTCAGCTCCAGCCTCCCGGGCCAGCAGCGCCTCGTACCCAGAAGTTTGCAGCCCGAAGAGCTCCCGCAGCCAAGCGCCAGCCCCGCTCCGGCGCGGGGGTGCCGGGCGGCAGGGCCCGGGGCCGCCT
>VZTL01048373.1:28062-62266 GCA_013400535.1 Scopus umbretta
AAAAAAAAAACCAACTAAGGTATTCAATGGATAATGAAAAACTTCCTGTAGGTTTATAAAACCATCACACTGAATGTATTGCAGGAGAATGATTTTAAAATAAATATGAAGAAGATACCTCTGTTCCCAAATAACTCTGTAGATTTTCAGATACATTTCTTTAGAGCCTTGCTTTTTTTTTTTTCCCCCCTTCCTCCCACCCTCTCTGTTTTTCCTGTTGAACTGGATGAGTGATGGTAGAAAATAAGAAACTCTCCCAGCCTGCCTAGTTCCCCTTCTCCAAGAGTGGCTGGACTAGGCAGCACCAAACGGCCAAATTTTCCTTCTTTGAGCAGCTTAGGGACATGTGCAGCACAAAACCTGTCAAAAGAAGAATGAAGCTCCAAAAACTTGTACTTTCATATGTTCTAGGCTCTCTGAACAGAGTTCAGAAATACATTTCAAGCTCAGTAATTTAAAATAACCCCTGGCAAATCAACATCTTACCACTTAGCATGACCATCTGCCAAGTCCTGAATGTATAAGGGAAAGGAAAGGATTGCAACATGCCCCAGATATCAACCCTGGGTCTTCTCCAGCAAATAAAGGTATAGAAAAAGAAAGTCATGGGTCCTTTCCCTTCTATATCAGCTGCTTCTCCAGCTTCTGCCGTAGCAGAAGCAGCAGGATTTCAGGCAGACAGCCCCTGAAGCATTTGCAGTTTTCAGGCGGAGCGTGGCAGTGACCCACGCGCTCTGCGGTCCTCTATTCCCCCCTAGTGACCAGAGCACGCTGAGGGTATTGAATCAGGTGTAGCCTCTGAGCCCAACAAAGCTGCTGCATCTCTTAAGCACGAGCAGTAGGAGCTCTACCTTTGCGCTTCAGGAGTCCTGCTGTCCTCTCCAGTGCCAAAATCCCACCCAAACCCCCGGCTTCGCACCTGCCCTCACCTTAGAAGGATGGAAGTTACCAGCTGCAACACGGAGAGTTACAGACCAAGCGTGAGGGGCAGTTGTCCCCTGCCATTCCTCCGACGATAGCCTGAGCGTGCCGTTAACGTATTAACCAACACAGTGCCTCTGTATGTCTACTAAACAAAAAAGTAGAAGCGGGAGAAAAAAAAAAACCACAAAACCCAAACCCCTCGGCATGTCTGCCTTGAATCCCAATTAGAAAAGAATTGTTTGCCTTAATTCTAAATGTATTTAGAATATGGAGCATATATTTCCAAAGGATGTTTTGTATTTACAGCATGTCTGTCTGGTTATACTGCTGCAGTGTAATTGTTTTCCTGCTGAGAATTATAGCAGTGAAGTTACTCTGGGTACGATTACAGCTAATTATAGTTTCGCTTTGGAATTTAAAGGCTCCCCTGCAACAATCCCTCCTTCCTACTTAGAGGTACTGGCCTTGGAGCATGTTGTGACTGCTGCCTGTAACTGTAGTAACTGAGGTCCATGAGGTCACTGCCAGCTACGTGACACGTGGATCAGTTTGAGGTTTAGTTGCTAAAACTGGATAGGTCATTATGGTAATGGTGTGAGAAGAAATCTGTAAAGAATACCCTGCACTGAGGCCAGAGCTGAGATGATCTAAGCCCAAACTTTGCTAGGTCGTGCTCCTGGGGGGAGCTCAACTGCAAGAAGGCAGCAATCCCTGCCTGGCAAGGCTTTGGGAGCGAAAGCACTGCAGAATTTGTAAGCAAATGGGGGATTTCTGACAAAGAGCAGTTACGTTCAGGGTGGTTAACGGCTGAAGAGATGTTCACTCCTGTGCTCAGACTCAGCACAAGGTGACTGCTTTAACGTCAGAAACAACCCTAGTATAGCATGGGTAAGATGGCAGACGCAGCTGGGCCAAGCCGTAGTAAATTCATCGACTGCTCCCTAATGGGAAATACTTTTTTCATAACTGTAGTTATTCCTTCTGCCTCTAAATCTTTAAAACTTGATGCTGGAATCAGGTTTGCATCATAAATCTCTTCCTTCTATCATTGCTTTGCCTGTCGCTGCTGCTACTCCCGAGCAGAGGGCTGAGCCCTGGGCTGTGCCAGAACAGCCCAAGACGGCCTCAGCATTAGTTCAGCACAAACCATGTTGATGGCAGTGGAGCAAATCAGGCACCTGAAAAAACCCTGCCAAACCTCTGTGGCAGGATGGGGCAGAGTACTCCCGGGCAGCCCCGTCACTCTCCCTGCCCCAGATGGTGCAGCTACGGGAACAAATGTACTCCACTGCTGAGCAGCACCGTGTGTTTCACAACAAAATGTCAGTGAGCTCTCCAGATTAAAACATTAAAAATGTATAAGCAACAACTGTCGCACACGAGGGAGCTAATAACTCTGGTAGGGTTTTTCCTTTCAAAAATAGGTAAGATAATTTTTAATATCAGTGTGTTCATATGCAGCTATAGTTTCATCAAGTTGAATGCCAGGAAGGGTCAGTAGATCTTCGTTTGACCTTATAACAAACCATTGTATTTTACCCAGCTATTTCTAATCAAACACAGCCATAAGGCCCAAGAAAGTCAATAGTGGAGAAAAGCAGCAAATCTTACACTGGAGCCATCAAAAAGCAGAAAATCTTCTGTTTTTTCTTCTTGATAATTTCCTCTAATGACTAAATTACCTCCCAGTTAAAAAAAAAAAAAGAAAAAAAAACCCCACAAAACCCCCACCTCATTTAATT
This sequence comes from Scopus umbretta, assembly GCA_013400535.1. Lineage (NCBI taxonomy): Eukaryota > Metazoa > Chordata > Aves > Pelecaniformes > Scopidae > Scopus > Scopus umbretta. The sequence continues at coordinate 30,729 of VZTL01048373.1, forward strand.
ATATCTGGTTCAGCTTTCAGATACAGTCTCTTCTTTCACTTTTCTCTCCTTTCAGGACAGAGTATTTTCTTTCCAGAAACACTCATACACAAAAAAATCACCTCAGATCTTTTTTTTTCGTCAACCAAACACACTGAGCCTTTCAGGCCTCCTAATGTAAAACATTTCCTCAGACCCTCAGATAATTTTAGAGATACTTTCCTACCCATTCTCCAACTTTTCCATATCCTTTCAAATTTTCAACACAATATTTTGCTATTTGAGACCTGGTTTTAGCGATGCTGCACATAAAAGTAAAATTAGCTCTTTTCCTGTTATTCACTACTCTCTTGTTTATATATTTAAAGGCCACGTAAATTCCTTTTGTCAGGTCATCACAGTGGGATCGATCTGCAGAGGCTTTTTGGAGCACTGCTGCCCTCATCGCACGAGTGCTACCTGCTCTCCTGTGTGCAACATGTAGTTTGATGGATTCCTTGTCCTCTTATGGAAAGATTCAGCTTCCCCAGTGCCAGTCTCCTTTCCTCTTCACTGCATACCACTCTCTTGATATTTGTGCTTTGCAAAAATTTTTCATCTTCTGTTTTTCTACAGATCATTGATAGAAACTATGGACAGCTTTGGTACTTACACTTAACCCTAATGTACCCCAGAAACCACAGGTCCATTCAGTTCTGATTCCCCATTGAGCTCTGTCAGGCATTTCGTAATCCATTTAATGTATATTCTAATGTTACAAATAGTGCTAATGTTTAATCAGCACGCTATTCAGTGCCAAGTCAAACACCTTACAAAAGTCTAAATGCACTAAATTTATACAATCGTTTTTGTCAACCAGACATAATATAATCAGAGAGTGAAAATTAGGTTTCTTTGATAAAGTTTGCCATAAAGCCCTGTCGTTTAGACTACTTACTAATTTACTTTTGCATCAGCTTTTGAATTATTTAACCCCAAATGATTACAAACTAACTAGCCTGCCTGAGTCTTAGGAAATACTTCCTCATACCAACTTTCTCTCTAAAATCAATATAGACATGTTTCATATGACCAGATGAGCATTAGCTCGTTCGTGAGGCAGCTTTTTACTTTCAGGGAGACCGGACTGGATTTGCTCCCTTTTGGAAGCTGTCACAGGTAAAGTGGGCTTTGATTGGACCCGGTGCCTAGTGCAGGGGTACAGTACCCTGTTCCTCCCAGTATGCCTTCACGTCTGCCTCACGAGCCCTTCTAAGGTCAACAGACAAACAAAGTCCAAAATCTTCAGTATAATTTTCCTTGCAAAAGCTCAGGCACAACTTTATCAAAAGGGAAAAAATGTGATTTGGGGCGTTTCTGCAGACACCTGGCAGCACATAGCCATTGCTGCACATGATCTCGTGATGTAGGGCCCCAGATATACCTGCTCTTTAACTGCATTAGTACAAGGCTAGAGCCCTAATATTATGAACTGAAGGATGGACATTTTTAGGAAGGGATCCAGCTGCTGAAAGGATTTTTACACCTAGTTTCTACGTAAGATCCATCCAAAAAGACAGAAATGTCTTTGTACCAAAATCCACCTCTTTTTGTTCAGTCCAGGTTATTTGAAGGAGCCTAAAGGTATCTGCAAACCTCATTCCCTTTGCCCATTCTCCACCCTACTCCTTTAAACAAGTTCATTTTGTCCCACCAGAACCGCTGTTGCCTGCCTCATCAAATAATAACGAAATCTCAAGGAATTCAGCGGAGAGCTGTATGTTTTGCACATAAAGATACAATGGCTTCTCAGTGCTCCTGCTGTTATTCAGAAATCATGCAAAATGAAGCTGAGGCAGGGAGCAAAGCAAGGTACAAAACTGAAGCCTTCATACTTCACAAGCATACCTCATTTGCTCTGCTGTCAGTAACCCAAAACCACAATGAAAAGAGGAGGGGAAAAAAAAAAGAAGAAATAAAAGAAAAGGAGGAAATTATATGCAAGCCACTAGACTTATCACTTAGCTTTTGGCGAAATATTGACTCCTAAATGATCTTTGTCAAATCTTGTAAAAAAACAGCCTCCAGCTGATGAATCTTGCCACAGGCATTAAATAGGGTGCTGCTGTAAAAGGAACAGAAGGGAAATAGAAAAGGTGGTTTAATTTTAATTAAGTAAACTACCTGTGTCTGCATTTGGTCACAGCTCTCATGATTTGGAAAAGTAGGATGCTTGAGGGCTTGATTTTTGTTTGCTTTAAATATTCATGGCATTTTAAATGTCTTCTGTGCTGGGCTTGGTGGACCTGATGGTAAATGGCTGAACCAGCTCTGGCAGCCTGGGCAGCAGCGCAGTCAGCTCTTAAGAACACTCGGCGAAAAACAAAGATCGGAGCAGAAAACTTACAGTGAAGGCTCTGCTGGGACCCCTCGTACAGGGAGCTGAGCACACTTATTGATTTCAGGAGGGAGATGGATGAATGTGCAGCATGTCCGTATCAGCAATCCAGACATTTTGGACTGTTTTTGCGTGCTGACATTTCACTATGACCTGGGTTTTTGCACAGGCTTTAACCCAGCTATTGAAGCTAGGAAGGACAGTACTATCAACAAGGGGAAAGCAGTGGGGAGGAAGAAGAAGAAAGTATTTGTTATCTAGAGCAAGAATTTACCATTTCCAGACAGTACGGCAGGATAAAGAATAGTCTTATGGATAAAGAGTTGATTTGAGACTGGGAGAAACGGGTCTGTCCCAACCTCAGCTGCAGGCTTCCCAGCAGATCTTGGACCTGCCAAATAGAGACATAAAACGGAAAAAATAATCCCTGCTCCAGATGTGGTCAGAGCAGTGGTCCATGCCATACTGACAAGCTCTACTGCTAAGCCCCAGTTAAAATCCAAAGGAAGTATATAAAAGAAAGTATATAAAGGAAGTGTTATATAAAGTAACCTGGATTTTTCATCATTAAAAAAGTGCCATAAGGGATGCTGAGATATTCTACACACAGTCTGCCATTTCCAGTTTCGCTCTAATCACTAATTCAACATTAACTTAGGACTCGATTTCTTCACCCAACTCATGTTGGCATCAGGCAATCCACCCAATAGCCTCTCCCTCAGACTCCTTTTTTTTTGGAAGTGATTTTTAAAAATCACTTTAAGTGATTTAACAATACTCTTAAATGTCAGCTGCAGGCAGGAGAAGATAGTTATTGGTCTGGTTTTAGAGAGAATTTTTGGCTCAGTTTCTTCTTCCTACCCTGCTCATCACTGATGTATTTTTAAATGAATCCTAAAATACACACCAGGAAACTCTATTAAATAAAAATCATGAATGGCATGCAGGCTGTGCTATTACTGTGCATAAGAAGATAACAAGACTCAAGAGACTGCCCTTTACATTCTGCTGCTCTTGCTAACTACAGATCTGGCCCAGGAAATGCACACATTCCACAAAGAAGGGAGAGTGTCATGAGCCCAAAACAATATGCCTGGAAAGAGGCCGGAGGAATAAAAGATCGGAGAGATAATCGAGATGCCATGAGCTGCAGCTCTCTGTATTCTCCATTAACTAAGTGATCAGACATGCACAATCAGAGATCCCAAATGAATCATTTGTAGGTTATCAGTGATAGCGGATATCAGATGGAGCAGCGCTGGACTCCCCCTGCCTACAAACTGGAGGAAAGAATTAGAATTCTGAAAGCTTTTTAAAGCCAGACTCTCACCTCAAGACACAATAAAAGAAAAGCTTTCAGATCATTCCTGCAGAGGAGTTGGAAAGCTGCCATGCTCACACAGAGTAACTATGGTAATCCATATCAGGTTGCAGAAATCATCTTTAGCATATAGTCTTTTAAGCTCTCCAAGAAGCTTTCTTCCTAATCTACTTAAAAATAAAAAATAAAGAGTGTTTCAAGGTCAAACAGTACCAATAATGGGATCAAAGACACTGAGTGGGAAACAGGTCAAGGGTACATGTCCCTGAGCATTGACTGCTGTCTCTGCAAAGCAGGAGAGCTCTGATGCCAGAGGCCATAGCTGGGCAAGGAATGGACTTCCCTGTCTTGTGCTCTGCATTGCCATGTGAGCTTGATCATCTATCAGCTGCAACACAGACTGCACAATTAAGATGCACTGCAGAAAACCTATGCTTAATTGCTTTGATGCTTAGGTGATTGAGAGCTGAATACATTAATGTGTCAAAATTACTGAACACAAAGGCTTTGATTCTTTTCTCTTCTGTGCTGGTGTAAGCGATGCCCAGAGTTCGCCTTCGTGGGCAACTGAATATTGCTGGAGCTTATTTACGTAGGCAGGCTCAGCCCTCGGTGACACTCTAACTCTGTTTAAGTATTTGGGGTTGCAGTGTGCCTGGTCTAAAGGAATTGAGTTCTGTTGTTCACTTAGGCAGAATTAGAAGCACAGAAAATCAAATTCCTCTATGCTAAAATTAGTTCAAAATTAAACTCCCCTGCTTAAATGCCCATGCTACATGTAGCCCAAACTTTTGCCCTGCTTCACCCAGTTGTGTGTGCACAGCAGCCTATGCTATCATCTATTCACCGTCATGAGTATTCCTGAGGTATCTGAGGGATCCCTGCACCTCCCAGAACACACTTGAAATTAAAGGCAAATGAGCATCATTTGGAGCTGAATCCAAAGAGGATCAAGAAGAGCGAATGTGGCACAGAGGCATTTGAGGGAAAAGGCAATATATGACCAATAAAAAGTCTTACACATCGAAATCGCAAATGGCTGGACTGTAAGGAAGACATATCAGGCTTCCACGAGTCTCTGCTGCTTTACTTTGCTGCCTGCTGAGTCAGACACCAGCTTTCCCTCCTTGCAAAGACAGGAACATCCCTGATGAATCCAACACAATGTCAAAATTGAAAACTGTTCCACATCAATCTTACGCTAAAGGGCCAAAATCTCAGAGATCGGGCGTCTGTCACTGAACGCATGTTCACACACATTCTCTTTTTTTTTTTTTTTTTGATACTTCAGCTGACATTTTCCTCAGTTATGGAGCTGTTTTTTCCTTTCATTACATGCAAAATGAATGCACTTATATGCACAAAGCAGCTGAATGCTTAGCTGGCTGGTCTGTTCATATGAATACAATACAGGGCAAACATCTGTGTTTTGGGGGGGAAAAAAAAATAGATGTCCAAAAAAAGCATGCAGGCAAAAAGCCTCAATAATGATAGACAGAGCTTTGGAGATGCTTTGAAAATCAGGGCTAAAATATCAATTTCTCTTGTTCTATGTTGCAATGACAAGATTCTGAATTGCTATCATTTCAGTGGTTAATTAATTTTATTACATTTGATCTTAATTTTATTACATTTGATCTTAATTTTATTACATTTGATCTAACAGTGCGAAGCACATTTCTTGGGTATGTGTTAAACATTTGTTGTGGTTTAAATGAGAGGGTTTCACTCTCAACTGCAGAGCCCACGTTGGTTTCTTTTCTTCCAGGATCAGTGGCTACTGGGTACAAAGCAGCAAGTGGGACCAGTTTCAAAGTGAAATTTGTGAATATTTAATTTGCACATGCAAAGTGGTGTAGGCTTTGGGTCATCTACCCTTGATTGTTTTGCCTTCTCCTTGGATGCAGCTATCGACACAGGAAGAAGTAGGATATGCAGTAATTCATTCAGCAAAAAAATCTGATAAATCTAGTTCATAAATTAAGCCTGCAGTGAAGGCAGATCATTGCTCTTCAGCCATTTGCATAGCAACCTGCTGGCCTGCCTGCCTGTTTTTTTAGTTTAGGGAGAATATTCACAACCAGTCACCCAGTGTGTGTATGTTGATTTTAAGACACTGAATTATACCTTTAGAGAAGGTGTTGACATTTATATATCTTTTGTAAATATTCCAGAGGATTATTTATTAGATTCAAAACTCTTTTTTTTTTTTTTTTTTTTTTTTCCCCAGAGGAAAAACANTTTTTTCCCCAGAGAGAAACCATCTTGGCAGATCATGGTGAACTTCAAGATTTGTGGATATAAAAAAGAAAACTTGTAGCTCTCTTTCGGCAGGTAAAACCAGCAATGATGAATGATATGTCCTTCCATTTGTATGATAAGTGCTGTTTCATCAAGAAAGGCCTAACAAGACCTTTACATCCTACTCATTAGCTTTTTCCAGAGCACCCCACCCCTGTCTGCACATGAAATGGCCATGCAGATCCTACTGAACAACAGCCCAACCCAAAGTGGGTTTTGCCCAGCCTCTGTCTACAGAAGCAAGTCTGGAGCCAGTAGTGCCTCTTCTGTTAGTTGGTGTCGTCTACGCACTTCACTGTGTCCTCTTCCCCTTACCATATATCATGTTCCACAGCCCAGGAAAATGCCTCGTCTGCAGCGGAAGGAGACGACACCAGCCCAAGAACCATGAGAAACTTCATTAACCAATGAGGTCACACCCATCGACTCTAATCGAGTGGCCCCAGGCAGCAGCAAACCAGTATGCGATCAAAAGTCTACATCTGCCACTGCTTTCCCCACCCGTGGGGCTCCGAGGTGGCAGGTTTCTCACCACCTCTGTTCAGCAGAGGGGGAGATGCCAGGTCTGAAAGCTGCTGTGAGCTGTGCCAGACAGCAGGCGAGAGTGAAAAACAAAAAGATGGTGATTCCACCTGTGAGCGTGGCTCAGAGTTGCCATGTGTTACAGTCACCAACTCTGCTGTGGCACCCCCAGCTGTGGAGCAGCAGCATGTCTAGCATCTGTTGACAGCAGGCGACATTTCCCATGGGAGGGGATGAAGAATAACACCTTTCCTGTAAATGAACTTTTTTTATTTGTATCATATGGACAACCTTTAGCACACATGTTGGTGGGACTTGCTTGCTAGTCAGCTCTGCTGGTTGCTACTGAGCAGACTTTACTTGCAGGAAGACTTGTGTTTCCTCTCCATCTATTCTTTTCTGGGTCTGTAAGCACGTTCGGACACAGCTGCACCCTAAATCTTCCTACTGCCTCCTCCAGTCCAGTCTCTACCTAGGTTTCTGAGGAAGAGGGCAATATAAGCAGGAGTGCAGCTATACAGAGTCCCTCTGAAAGAAGGCACGTACAAGCACTTTTGTTCTTCCCTCAAGCAGTCCGTTGTACACCCCCCCACCCCTCCCCCCCCAAAAAAAAGGGGCAGGCATGGAGTATCAATGAGTATTTAATCAATAAGTTATTATAAACTACTCTGCTAAACTGAGCATCCTATGAGGAAATAACACCTAGGGAGTAAAAGCATGAATGAGACTCCAACTGTCAGCTTTATAGATGTCTGCTGTTGGGATATGGCTCCTTCAGCTGTGATGGAAGGAGCTTACACTTTGGGAAAGAGATATAGGAGCTGATGCACACACTTCTTCTATGCACATTTTCCACCTGGAAAATGTCTCTGAAGATACGGTCTGCTACACTGTGTCTCTGGCACAGGAGGGAGAAACAGATGGAGATATCATCTAAAACCTTTTGTTCTCCATAGTTAATAACCTGGAGCCCTTCTAATATCTAACATGTGTAGGTTGGCTTCATCTCTGTGTGCATGCTCTACAGAGGAAAACCAACTACATTCACCAGTTGGCTAATACAAAAGTGTGTGACTGCTTTATGAAGAGAACAGAATAAGCTCTTAAAACCATTCTGTCCTTTACGAAATGCTGTTTACAGCAGATCTGTCATGAACATCAGTAACTCATCTAGCCGTCAGAGCAATATGACATTTTAGTGCCAGCGAAATTGGGAATGAAACCAGCCACATTTTGACACAAGTTTGGAAATTAGGAAAACCTTTCTTTTCTTTTTTTTTTTTTTTTAACCTGAAACACGTTGGTCTGTTCTAGTGGAAGACTGCAGTGCTTCTGAACAAAGACTTTTTAGCACATCATCTTATGCTCAAAATATACCACTGGGCTTATTTAGAATTAAAGAAAATTTGGAAATTGTTATTTTTCCCATGAAAGAAATGTCCATTTCAGTCCAGCCTGACTTAAACAACAATACAATATTGCTGGTGGAATAAATTTCCTTCCTAACCCCTGCAAAGTCTGTTGTACACTCTGAAATATATGATTTTTATTATCCTTAATTTACCATGCAAAGCTACAAATAACAGTGACCATAAAATTATCTGTCCCTTGTTAAAATGCAGCTGGAATACACACTCTCCTTTGATAGTGAATTCCAGAGGAGGACATCACACTGCGTGAAGAATCACAGTCTCACTCCCATCCATGAAGAGCAGGTAACGCTGACTGACAGGAGGCAATCAGAGCATCTTCCCAGCTCTTGCCAAAATGCATCCTTCAACAACTGAAACAAAAGTCTTCAGCTCCTACAAAGTTCTTATATGACTTTGGAGCCCATGGCTCATGGCAGTGAGGCTTAGACTCCCAAATTAGATTAAAAATTTCTACCCTTCACCACTAGGAGTTGCCATGGGAAGCCAATGTTGTTCATTCAGTCTGCAGCTCGCAATTTCCTGTTCATAAGTCATCTGCTTCCCTATGACTTAGAGGGAATACAGATTTTTCTTGGGACACCAGGACTCAAGGGAATTACCTGTAGTTAAACATCTGATTAATGGCTCATTAAGAATCAGCAACAGTGTTTATTTAGTCCCTGTCTGAGTGTGGTTTTGCAATTATGTGCTTTTGAGACTGCAGGTGTGTGAAATATTCATAACCCAAATGGAAATATGATGGAAGTGCAGTTTATGCTTACTCAAGGGCTCGCTGTTCTGGATTATAAATATAAAACAGAAAAGTAAAAGTGCAATTATTACTCTGCCCAGGGAGTACCCAGACTCTCACTAGACTCTTTACAAACATATTAAACACTAAATTTCTGTCCCAAATAATTTATTTGAAGTGGCAGAGCCACCTATCCCCCTCATGCCACCACTGGTACATGCTGCAACTAGACATGAGGTTTACTTGTAAAAGCAACATGGATCACTGGATTCCTCATGTAGTAACCACTGCAGCCCAAAGGGTCTGTGCTTCTTTGGGGGCACATCAGGGATGGAGAGAGAGACTGATGGTACTTGGCTGGATCTGTCTCCTAGGTTTCTGGCCATACATTAAAGTCACAGTACTGGAGCTTTAATTCTGTTTAATGGTGAATCATTCATTATCCTCATCCCTTAGCTGACCCCAGAAGGACATAGGGTTTGGCCACTCTCTCCTGCATATGATGTGCTTCTGCTGTTTGCTCCATCCGCTCCAGAGCAGCTGCAAACATCAGGCAGCTGCAACTTCTGACCATGTGCCCAGCCAGTGAGCAACAGGTTACCAGCAATTTTAAAATATGCAACCATAATGCTCTAGTTTTGCAGATGAAACAAGGACTGGAGAGCAGAGAGAGGGATGGAAGGCTGGTACCTGAGCAAATATTGTGACTCAAGAAGAGTTTCCCCATCGACTTCAGGTGGGGCAAACCCCATTCTGAAACAGTTAACTCTTCCTCGCTGTGGCTGCTGCTCTAAGCATCAAGTCTTCCCAAAAGCTGCTTCCTTTGTCTAATTTATTTTATCCTGTTGTTTTTTAAAAGGGTTGTTTCAGAATTCCTCTGGGTCCCATACATGCCATGCTACCACCTTACAGAGGCTCTCAGTGGCACCATACAACTAAGTATTAGTCACAGGAGAACGGAAACGTGTAGCCAAGCAGAAACAAATCTAAAAGCGGTGAACCATCAAACATGAGGAATGCAGGAGGAAGCTGACAGATGAAGGACTGTGCAGAGTCCCTAAATCCAAAGCGCATTTTTGAAAGAGCACTTTTTTCAAGAGGAGTATTTCTAATAGTCTCTCTCCACCATAAAAGGGAAGGACTTATCTGTCTGCCATCGCTGATTGCCTAATGAAAAGTGCTTTATATTGGCCTAAAAGAACGCAGTCAAGTGCTTCCAGATGGCAGCAGGCAGGATGGTCACAGCCAGGCAGTGCCTAGTGTCTGCTCCTCACTTGCTGCAGGTATGGTGCAGAGCTGGTGGGTACAGCCTGGCCCTGGAGGCTCCCCCTGCCTGGAGGCAACAGTTAGATATCCCCCTGCTTTGCCTTCTCTTCCCCAGGCTGAGCAAACCCAAAAATGTTCTTCCTTCTCTTGGCTCATGGGTAGGAGTAGTCTGAGAGAGACACTATGGGCATCCTCAGCATGAGCCAAGAGCTCCAGATGTTCAGAGGGGGACAGAGGAAACCCCAGGCAGTGACTGAAGGCCCCACAACTTTGGGCTGAACTCTACTGTGATTTTAGAATGCTGCTATATCTTTTAGAGAGATGCCCAAACCCATTTAGAAAATCTATTTAACGTTGGGAAATCTACCATGGTCTGTGGTAAGCTGTTCCAGTGTTGATTACTAAAACCTTTTTTACTGAAAATTAAAAAATTACCAAGATTACTAAAACCATTTTTTTCCTAAAAGCCTTTTTTTCTATTCTGAGGGTCTCTCACTCCAGTTGCTAGGCTCAGATCATGCTGTGACATCGTCCATGACATCCAAGGGTCCTCTGCTGCCAGAAAACTTCCTCAATGTTAGCACTTGCAAGATCCCTCCCAACTCCTCTTGGAGAAGCTAATGAGATGGAGCCACTTATAGTCTATAAGCGAGGACTTCTAGAACTCAAACCACTCTTGTAATTTATTTTTTTTTTAGAAAGATTTCTAAATTTGTCACATAGCGTTGCAAAAGTGGTCTGTCTTTATTTCTTTATACAGTGGTAATATCTGCATGAACTCACTCTTCCCCAGTTCATGTGTTCAAGGTTCCTATTTAATTTCTCAGCCACTGCAGACAGCTCACATTGAGGTGTTTATCATTTGAAAAATACAGTCCCCTCAGCCACTAAGCATGACCTATTTTCTTGGTTCCTGGGCCTCATATTTTCTGTGTCATTCAAATGAGTCTGGTTGCTCATTGGATCCGGATTGCTCTGAAGAACTGATTCATTATTTACTAATCTGCTCATTATTCTGTCATCTGTAATTTTTGTCGTTAGTATTTGGATATTTTCTTCTAGATCATCGATAATGATCCTCCACGACACTGAACCAAAAATAGATTGCTGTGCAATTGAAGAGAAGCAGCCACACTGAATGTTGGTCCCTGCTCCCAATTACTGTAATGTAGCTAAAATGTATGTAAAAGTGAAGGCCATTTTGAAGGCCCATTTAAAAAAATTTTGGAATGCCTCCAAAATAGAAGAAGGGAGACTTCTGCACCATTGTCAAAAACATAAAGCTTAAATCTGGTTTTGTTTTGGGTTTTTTTTGTTGTTGTTGTTGTTTTTTCTTTTCCCCCCAAACAGCCTTTTTTTAATGAGAAAATACTTTAACTATGTCAAGGCTTTTAAGTCCTGAAGGATAAGGATGTAACAGTAATATCCCATTATTGCCATGTTAACTCTTTCCTATTGCTGGCACACATGCAAAAGTCTGGGACAAAATTCTTGTTAAAATGTCTCTCATCCTTTCAGATATGAGGAGATCCACTGTTTATTTTCAGCTGTCATTTTTAGCAAAATAAAGGAGAAAGTCTGGGAAAAAAAATTCCTTCCCAACCTTCTGTCTTACTCTTTTTTGAAGCTGTATGTTTGATAAGTTCTAGCAATATGAAGTTTCAAAAAGCCAACTGTTTCCTTTAAGTTTGAACTGTAATAGTTTCCTATTTTAATTTGAACACTGGTCAGGTTTTTCAGTCTACTGCAGAAAGGCATTCAAGGATGTGCCAAATGTTAAATGTTAGCATTATTTATTGTAGTATTTCAGAGCTATCTTTTTCTGGGTTTTTTTTTTTTGTAAAATAAATTAATATACAATGGTAGTCCTCAACCCATAGAGCTTCCACCAAGCAGCAACCAAAGAAATGGGTAAGGGGCACTGACTTAGTGACAAAAATGGCAAGCGACCTACAATTCTTAATCAGTCTTGCACTACGAATGTCTTCTGCCACCTGGCCAGGATATTTGTGATGTACTTCTAGGAAAGACAAGCTTTGAAGCAGCTTCAGAAGAAGATAAGACTGAGCGAAGGGTGTGCTCATACATTTGCTTGCAAGTATTTTATCTTTGTGGGGCCCAAAAGCAAGCACAGAGAACCAAGTTGTGAGCAGTCCCAGGGAAACCATACATTTAGCTTTAGGTGTGTACTTGTACCCAGCTAAATCAGGGCTCCCATGGCTTGTCAGAGATGCTTATTTCCTGAGTCTCTAACTCCCATTTTTACCACGGGGACTTGTTGAGTTGCTCAGCCATTTGCAGTTCTCTTGTGGGCAGACAGCTTCTTAATACATGAGATCTTTCTAAGATTGATACAGAGAAGGTCATATGCTTTTCCTCACCTGTGTGATTAATGCTATTCAAGGCTTTAAAAAATATATAGCAAAAGGCAATAATTGTCAAGCTTTAGGTGTATGTCTTGTGAATTCATTGCTACCTTTAGGAGACGATTTGCCATACCTCTGATGGAGTAAGACATTCTTGTAAACAAAAGAAACTGTAATGAATATAACAGGAAAGGAATGAGCCTTTTGTCCCCATTGTCACATAAAATACCTCCCTCTCCCCCCCACTGTAGGAATACTTACCGACACTATGTTTGAATCCTACCTATTAAATAGCGGGAAATAGAATCATTTCGCAGAACTAAAACCCATTTCTAAAAGAGGGAGAGGTTCAATCCGAGAATTCACTAATAGCATCATTAAAATTAGAATCCAGTTCCCAGGCTCTAGCCTGCAGTCCCACAGGGCAAGGACAATACTGTGCTGTGTCGTCCCGAGTCAGTGAAGGCTTATCCGCTCCACGGCCAGGGGAATCTGTCCCCGGGAAGCCCTTCTCCATTTCTTTCATCTAAAAGCCTTTAGCCAGGAATCTGAGATCTCTTCATTGTCACAACATACAGAGCAGACCTGCCCTTCATTTCAGGGTTTCAAACCAAAAAAAGGCAACCAGTGCTCTAATTAGCAGTTCTGCCAACTTCTTCTGGACTGTGAAGGATTGAGGAGTCACAGACAACCTTTGATTTAAAATCAAGAGGGTTACAGCCTGGCCTTCCTTTGAGAAACAGTGATTTCTGCACTCTGGTACTTATTAGGAAGGAAGCTTTTACCACCTTACATATGTTTTATTAAAAGGCTGAACTTTTTAATAGACGAGAAGTTACACCCAGATGTTCAATTCCACCCCTTCTGTCTCCGTGCCTGCTGGAGATCTGTGGGGATGGGGCAGCGATGCCTCTGCTGCACCATTTCCCCAGTTCATTGCGAGGAAGTTTTATGCAGAGAAAAGTCGATGCTGAGATGAAGGTTACTTTGCTGGTTACATAAGGGCTTAGGGGTTTTTTTGACTCTTCTGTTACCAAGGCTTTTCAAAAATCCACAATAGGCCTAATTTAGCCCGACCCTACACTGAGTGCCTTGCAGCATCTGAGAGAGCAATTAAGAAATACTATTCCCAAAGCTGTCTTCTCCTCAATTATGTCCGCAAACAAAAAGGCGTGACTATGTAAGACCCTCTCTATTAAACAAACCAGGCCTACTTATTTTAGCTTTGATCAGGGGGATGAAGTCAGCAGGGAACAAGGAAGGCAAAGCAGCACGTTCGCTCTTGGACTTCTGAAGTTTACAAACAAAAAAGAGAAAGAAAATGATGATTCTGCCCACGTGGCACTTGAAACTAAACCTGTCCTCTCCACAGAGCACCAGGTACACCAAACACCACGCCGGACAATGGGGCTTCAGTTTACTGGGACTGGACACTGGAAGGCCGTTATAGTTAGCCTAACAAAAATCAAAGAGAAATTTCCATTGGGAATTCATCATTCAAAATCCCTCCTTTTTCAGAGTTGCTTACAACAGGATGATCTACTTTTTGTGTCCCTTTCTGTTTCACATGTGGCAAGAGATACCATTAATTGCTGTGCTTCTGCTTTATCACTTAAGAAAGTAAATAAAAGCCAAGGAATTATTATACCTTGAATTGCGATATTCTTTTTGTTGATATAAATGTATATTTAGTCTGCTAAATATAAAATGACAATGTGTTTCATAAACTAAGACTATATTCTTTCTTTTAGATTTCAGTAATTGCCCCTTTGTTTGGGTTAGGTTTTTTTGGTTGGGCTTTTTGGGGTGAAGGTTTTTGGCTGAGCTTTTGTGCTGAGACAGAATAAATATTGTTCCCACATCACAGACCCCCCCATCACCTCTGCAGTCTCTGCTGGAAAAGCCAACTTTGCATTTCTCAGCTAATGACACATTCAGCAGTGTCTGGGCAGGGAGGGTTACTATCAAGCTCTCCCTGCTGGGAGGTTAAGCATATCACAGTGCTTCTTAAATCAGAAACACAGCATCTGTATTAGCTATTTTGACATCACTCTTAGAACATACTTGGTCTTGCATGTAGCAGCCTAGAAGACAAGAGCTGTGTGAGTTCCTCGGGGCACCCAGGAAGCAGTCTCAGGAATTACAGTAGCTCCAGCAAAGCTGCACCACACAGAGAACTTGCACATATCAGTTGGCCAACTTCTCAGCAGTGTCTCCAAAATGAATGAACAGGGGGCTTGTTCAGGGGATTGTTTTTTTAAACATAGGTTTAACATTTGCAAAAGCAGTGGCTGCACAATAATGGAAACAGAAGCCGCTTCCTTATCTGCAGACCTATGTCTTGGTGCATGCAGAGGTACTGATGGTTGGGGAGAGAGCAAGCTGAGATTATAGCTCTTCATGTAAAAACTTGCTCAACCATTACTTCATTTTAATCTCCTATTTATTACTGGTTGCATCTGCTTATAAATTAGGACAGTAAGTTGTCTGGAGCTCTTAATGGCACATTTGGCTGCTGCTTTGAAAGATCATCTGTACAGTCAACAAAATAATATTAATGGGTCATTACTTCAGTAAAGCAAACCACAGAATGATAACAGCAGTAGCATTAACAGGATGGTGATAATGAACTCTTGGAACTTCTCTAGCACCTGGTATCAAAACACTTTCCAAAGGAGATCGATATCTTTTACCCCGTTTTACACCTGGGGAAACTGAGAAAAGGAATGATATCTGGATTGTCAAATAGGAACACAAGCAGATGTTTGAAGCTCAGAAAGTGAAATTGATATTTGCCACAGGCCATATTCTAGAGTTTTTAATTTACCATCACCTTGTCTTTTTGAGTCTGAGCCTCTGCCATCTCAGGGGGATGCTTCTCTGAAGACAGAGGAAAGGCTGTGGTTGCCCGTTGCTACCCTCATGTCACCTCCGTTTGCTAGTTCATGCCCTTAGTCATTCAGCTCTTTAGAAGTATCCTTCATCCCTAGAAGAGCTGATTTCCTAAAGGCATGCAATGTATGATGATGATTTTTTTAGGGCTTGCCTGGATGGATATATGTGGGAAAATTAATCCAAAAATCCTCTGTGGACTTGCTCAGAATCAAAGTAGCCTCGAGTGATTTAAGCTAAACTAATGAAGGCCTGACTGAGCCTATCTGCACAAAGCTTTCGGTGCCATTTGAATCATTCACTTCATCATATCTTTAATTTTGGATCAACAGCTTTACAGACAAACCCTCTGAAAATAAAGGAGAACACCAGAAGGACAACAGGATGTGCGTAACTATCAATAAGCATTTTCATAGGAACAACTCTACAAAAGCCAAATCACATAGTGCTGTCCAGAGAAGACAAGGGAAGTCTGCATCAGAGACTTGTGAATAATGAAATCAGGATTTTGGCAGTTCAGAAACACACCAGAAGCTGCTCTGCGTCCTTATTTCTGAGGAAGAACAGGAGAGGGAGTGACTTCATGCAGACACTGCATTAGCATAGGAAACCTGTACTTGGACAGAGTGCCAGGGGGAGGGAAGATGTGCATGTGGAGAGGTGCACAGCAGTGAGAATTAGACTTCCAATAAAATCACCTACCTGATTTGTCACCGCTCTCATGGTGCAAGTGCAAACTTTGTGGCATCTGGTTGGGTTCCTAAAACCCCAGCATCATCATGATGCAGTGCGAAAATGTGTCATGTGTATTTTCGACCACCAGATCTGTGACTGCCATTAATTTGAGGAGGCAGCACTTGCACACATCTGTTTGAGAACTGCTTTTTGAGCAATTTTTGGGGATCCTCAGCTTTCATTGAAAGACATCTCTGACCCTTGTGGCTGTAGAGAAGCACCTGAAAACGTTACTCCCTAGGGACCAAAATTAAAAGACAAATGAACTCAGATTTCACCCTTTTCTTTCGACCTTGTCTCAATTCCTCATGAATTCCAGACCAGTCTCAGCATGATTGATTATTCAGGATCCAGTTCTCCCCTTCCAGTGCCGGAGGATGGAGTCCAGTAGCACTTTCCCAGGAGGGAGCCCAGCCTCCTGGGGACCTTCCTCTCCCAGAAGGAGGAGACTGAGCCTTCAGCTGCCATACTTCAAATACTTTAAAAGCTAGGGTTTTCTGCTAATCTGCTCTATTTGAACAGAAGCAGCACAGTCAGTTCTGGAAGTGGACCAAAGCCTTGCAGAAATACTTCAGTTTCTCCCAGCTTTGGAATCTAGGCATCATTTTTTGTCTGCCCTGTATGCTCTCACTAGATCAATGTATCAGCACACCAGTTCCCTCTGCTGAAACAAGGTCATCCTTCTCCCCACACAGCTAAACATCTCACCCAGGCTCTCATCACCTTATACCACAGATCAACTCTAATTTTCTTTTGTCTAACACAGAAAACTGCCACTTTGCCCTGCTTGTACCCTCTGAGAACACCCCTGTAAAGAGAATTTTCTTAGTTTCACTTCAGACTATGCCCTTCCTTCTACACAGCCCTCCTCTCACCTCGCTTCAGTGGCCACATCAAACCTAAGCTGCCTGGTCTGTATTTTCAAGGTGCTTCACAACTTACATCTGCCTTACCCATCATTTTTCACTGAATTTCAAGAGATCAGCTCTCACCTTCAATCAGCCCCAGTGCCAGATGGAAGCAGCCCCAAATCCTTCCTCCACCCTCCTCAAAGCAGCTAACTAACATGAAACAGCAATTCCTCCCTTCTGTGCCAGAGACTGTGGCAGATGGCACCACCCTGTTTATTACAGGATAATCCTTTTTTAAAGGAAGATAAGGAAACAGAAATACACAGAAAGTTTAATGAGGACTTTGAAATGGAGCTCCTGCATCTTTACACAGACTGGAAGTCATCCTTGGGGTCACCGAGTGCAGTCCCTGCTATCATATGCGCTGCATTGTATTAGCTGTCCATAAACTTACTAAGCTGTGGCTTAAAAGTAGTTGGGGTTTTGTTCGCTGCCATTCCTACCAAAAAGCTGTTCCACCCTTCCTGTCCTAATGGCTAGAAATTGTCTTGTGATTTCCAGTGTGAGTTTATTCATGTTCATTCTTACAATACACTGTTCTCCAGTGCAAATAGTCCTTTTTCCTCCCTGATGTTTTTACAGACAGTAATCATAACCCTGCTAAGCCTTCATTTTGCTGTGATCAACAAGACATGCTCCTTTAGCCTTCTTTTGTAAATCAGGCTCTCCATTCTCCTGATCTCCTTAATACCCGCATCTGCATGTGTCCCTGTTTTAATTCACATTTTTTGAGCATAGATATTCCACAAATGGCTGTATCATGCATATGTGTTAACAGTTCCTTCTCTATACAGCCAACACTGTTCCTGACATAGCCTATGTCCTTTTCATAACTCATCACAGCAGTGGGCATAAAAATTTTGGACAAAAATTTTGATTCTGTAGAGCTGATGTCAGAGTGAAAGGCCCATACCCACTGGTCTCCCTATTTCTCTCCCTGTCTTAAATACAGATACTGTGTTTGCTATTCTTCAGTCACACAGTGCCACCCTTGAGTTGATAGATTTATTAAAAACGCTTACTACCAGATTTGCAATTTCACACATCAATTCTTCCAGAACTTTAGGACCAAAAGTTTCCACTCCACACCCCTCACTCCCCGCAACTTGTGGTATGGAAATCTTTAAGCTTTTATTCCACTTATGGTGAGGCAAACTCTGTTCCCACACGCTCCTTCCCATTAGCCACTGCACTTCTACCCCTGTGCAAACTGGCTACCTTGAATTTCTGTGTACACACATTGAGATATGGTCCCTGATATAGTGAGTGATGTTTCTATACCTACAGTGAAAGCATGATATTGGATTTGTGCTGAAATGCTAAGAAACACATAGGCTCTATTAAGCATTTCAGAAACTTAGCAGGCGTATTAAGATGAGCAAGTATGTTTTGAAAACCTCTATGTAATGCTTGAGGTGGAATAAGCACCATATATCGACTGGGCCATTAAAACAAAATCTGTCCCAGGATTTGAGTGCGTTTCTGCAATAAAGAGGAGAGAACAATGCTTGTGGCAACAACAGCCCCAGTAATTGCCTGGGGACCTTGTGAGAAACTGAAGCCCAAAAGATGAAAGAAAGAGAGAATACCACAAAAAAAGGTGAAAACAAATATTGCAAGACACCTGAACAGCTATTTCACTGCTACAGAGAAAAATGCTGTGTGCTTTCTTTAGGAACAGCATCCTAACACTCTTGCTTTCGCTGAAATCAATGGAGAGCACTAGAAGAGCCCATTAGCATCACAGTCAGCTGCTGTGCTATGGATCTGCTCTCTGATATCCATGGGAGACCTCAAATTCTCCTCATACAGCCCTCTTAAAGTCTGTCTGACATGGAAATGGGCCCCACAGCTGAAACACTTCAGACTCCCTCCAGCTAAAGCTTAACTCAAAGCTCTGTAGCTGGTGAAATCACTCGGCTGTGGGGCTAGAGAGGAGCGGGACGTCTGCTGCGTGTCTTGGCGAAAGTCCTGAGAGGCAGCTGGCATTCTGGGGAGCACAAGCAGACACAAGGAAGGGGCAGTGGAGGATGAAATATTTAATACAAGAGACATGAGCATGTGGGGTACCCAGAGAATCGATTCAGCTGCTTCGTCCTATTTCACCCTGGGCAAATCACTCCGTAAGCTGACACCCAGCCGGCCTAGGTGCAAAACACAGATTACATCTTTTCCCTTCCTCTCCCTTGAAGCATAAATACATGAAGCTGGAGTCACAGGGGCCAAGCAAGTCCAAGCACCAGGCAGAAGGAACAAGCCGGCCGGCCTGGGGCTGGGGCTGGCATGCCGCTGCTAAGCAACGTGCAGGCACAACCCGCAGCCCTGCGTCGGAAAACCAATCAAGGCAGATCTCGCTCCTCTTACATTAAATGTCAGTTTACAAATGGAAGTGACAGATCACAAACCATTCCCCTCCGTAGCAGTGTGGTCTCATCCTAAACCCATCTCCCCATGCCCGGCTCGCGCGAGCTGATTCTGCATGCCCTGGAAGCACACCTCTGCTAAACCACTCCCCAAGTCTCCAAAGTACAATTTTGGTTTATAGTTGCTGTCAAACCAAAACGTTTCATGTTAATTTCTTACAACCTACTCCACTGTCTGCTTTGCTCCTATTTGATATTTATTCCCCTGTCAAACGTGCATTTATTTGTTGACATTTTTATTAAATTAGACTGCAATAAATCTGTCCGCATTTATGTTTATATCCCTGCATGCTCAAATATGCAAAGGACCCCAAAGTAAGCTGCATACATTAAATGCATGGCCAAATGCTCATAAGCATTTCACAGAGGGTAAATAAAGTCAAAGTACTGGCAATCAAAAATGGTAATGATCCAACCTGGCTGGGCTGGAAGGGGACCATTAGAAGCAATGTTTTTGTTGAAGAGGGCAATCTTCTCTCTCCTGAGCAGAAAGGGAAGATTCTGGCAACAGCCCTACTTCCAGATTGTGGAAATTCACATTTTTTATTTTCTTTTAGACAAGGTAGAGAATTTTTTGAGCCCAAGTGTCAGCAGATTTTTTTCAGAGTAAAAAGTAGCTTTTAAATGCTTGCACATTACAAAATGTTACTGTAAGATACAATATAAATGAAATTCCAGCATGCTGTTAGTGGTCAAATGTTACCCAGCTCTTAGAGAATGTAAAAATATCCTTAGCTCACCAAACACTGGATAAATACAATCGCGCGCAGGAAAAGTGAGGCACAGAGAGGTGTGATTTGCCTGATGTCACCCATCAAGCTGTCACCAGTCAGGAATAAAGATCAGACCAATTAATGCTGTCTGGAAAAACCTGAGGGACCAGATCAGCTATCTCACATTTTGTCATTTGAAGCTTCTTCCCAAAACTTGTATGCAAAAGAGTATTTTTGTGTGGTGTCCTTTTATCGTAGCTGCAATAGGGAGAAGAATAAGTTAAAAATTCACAACAGCAAGGTCACTCAAGGTTGAGGCTTTTCCTCGGTGCTCTCCTGCTGCCCCTTGCTCTATCGGTCATGCCTGATATTATGCAGCGCACGGTCCCTGCAGTTCATAGGCGTAACGGTGGCATACTAAAGAGGGTCCTCGCGCCTTGTTTCTCCCTCCATGCCATGCACACTGAACTCGATAAAAGGAATGCAGAGAGATTCAGAGCAGCTCCTCCAACTTCAGAGGACTCTGAACACAGGAAATTTTTGCTAAATTACAATGTCTTGAAATTGGTAGCAGCACACTGATTATGTCTCATTGTGGCTGTGATGTCCTTGGCGATGGAGCTGGGAGACCTCAAAGTGAATATAATGCTCCTATATGTGACTCTAATGACTGATGATGCTCTGCTGTGGGCAGCAATTTTGAAATAACCGAGAATGACGACAAAGAATATTGCTTTTGTCTTTTTGCCTCAGAAGAACTTTACGTGTAACTGAGGAGTACAACACAGTATTGCCAGCTACACATGCTGCTAATAGGGAAATTTGCAGCCCCATCAAGTAGTTTGTGCTAATCTGCCCTATATATAGTTCTGCAGGGTAGGCTGAGAAAATGACAGGGGGAAAAGGATGTTCTCACATGCAGGATGAAATCTCAGGACACGGGGACAGCCAACAAGTGCTGCAGACCACACGATCAAGTTAATAAATTAAATTAAATGTAGCATTTTTTAAATTGGGCGCCAGATGCTTTCCTCACTCCAGTTGCTTCCTGACATTCTGATAGCTCAAAGGAACCATTGCACTGAATAAAACAAGTGATGATCTTGCAAAGGGATGAATTGAATGCTTTGGTGACATGTAGCGAATGCAGTTATGTTGTCTTCGAGACCTGACCTAGTATCGGTTTGCCAACTCTTTGTGCCACAGAGAAGTGCCAATGTGCTCAGGAGAATCTTGTGTTTCGTGACCCTACTCAGAGTCAGCACATGCACAGGGGACACACACAGTGTCCCACATCAGAGAGGGGTGATGGAGTTTCTGTCCTTCCTTAACTGCCATCTGACAGAGCATGAAGGACTTTGGTACAGACAAATGCTGCTGTCAGTCGAATGGAAAACACCGTGTGTCAGCAATCGTCATGTGGATGGGAGAGGTGAAGAATAACTCACAGAGGAAAACGCAAAGGGAGGCTGAATACAGATTCCCCCACCCCACCGGGGAGCTTCTTCTGCGGGAAGCTCCAGATCTCCTCTGAGCCTTACCCTCCTATGCCCAGCCCAGTCCCTGGCGAGGAGACCTGAGCCCTCACTAGCAAGAGCAGTTTGCAGATCCAGCCTGGCTGTGGAACCACCGAGCGCTGCAGGAGGCAGCACTGAGTGCACTGACCATTACACAGGAGCTGACTATTTTGATTTTTACACACTGTCTGAACAAGCTAATTTAAACTTGTGCAGGTCAGTCTCCAGAGAGCAAAGACTGACATAAGAGGGGCATGGAAATCTATTTCTGATCTGCCAGAACAGCAGGTCCTGAGAAGTCCAAGTGCTGCGCTGGCAGCGCATTACTGTTTGCCTTTGAGGGACAGGAAAATCGGAAAAGAGGAAATCAGCTGACTTCAGAATAACACTGCTGATTTGGAGAAGTGCCACCATGAAGCCTTTGCTTTGATGGTCATTCAGACTCATGAAGATATTGGACTGAGCAAATTTTGTTTTAATCCATCCTGAAGGATCTTAAAGACAAGATATTGTTCTTAAAATGAGCTCTTCACTCAAACCCCCATGCAGACTCAGTTACCATGGTGGCCTTTCTGTTCTGGCAGTCATGGTTTCTTAATCTTCTCCCCGCCCATTACTGCAGAAGCCAATGCAGAACAGAAATGTAATGACAGGCCTGAGTAAACCCTTGGGAAAAGCTTTCCCTATGAAGACAGCAAGTCAGTGCCCACAGCATCTAATCTCCTCCTGCTCGTGAACTCACAGAGAAAACGATGCAGAGTAGGTGATGTTTTCCTGACACCTCAGGAACAAGTTTAGGTAAGGTACAGAAATCTGTGTCATGTTCCACCCAACAACAAGCCAGAGGGTCTTTCTGAACCAGAAGAGACTGATCACACCTAAAGGCTGTTCCAACCAGCTACTAAGAAAGCAAACGAGTGGTTTTCTGTGCACTAGAAGCCTGCCTTTTTGCTCCCGCCTTACATCCTGCCTTCTAAACGGAAACCAGTTTGAAGCTCAGTTTGTGTGCCCTTAACACATTTCATAGGATTGCAGCTTTCTGGGCAAAATTCATTCATCGTGCAGGGTGAAGGCCATGCTCAAGACATGTTTCCACCTCAGTCTAGAGGGCTGGACTTTTCACAGCTTTAAATAGTGATGACAGCTCTGGCGGTCAAGCTCTGAGGAATCTAGTGGAGACAATTTAAAAAGTTACTGCTCCCAGCAGTCCACTCTCCCCAGAACAATTAGAGGCAAACATGTGCCTGCATTTCAATGGCTTCAAAGTGGAGGTTGGCATATTAATGTGAGCCCATCCTCAGCCAGAGCACTGAACTTTGTGCTGAAGTGGCTGTGTAGCTCTGGCTCCTGGGCAGTAGCTGAGAGGACAGATCTTTGCTAGGCCCATCACTCCAGCCCATCTCTCCGTGCCCTCAGCCTCCTGCCACCCCCTCAGCGCACAGAGAATTTGCGTTCATGGTGTTTGTTACTTCTGCAGGATTTCATGGCCAGGCTATTTTGAGAGAGAGGTTTGGTGGTGGTGCAAATAGCGAGCCAGGAACTGTTGTAATTCCAGGGGCTCAAGGTGCCTCCCAACCAGCAACTGCAACTTCCCACGTGCAGAAAAGGAGACAGGACAAGCAGCAGCACGTTACCAGCAGCGGTCCATGTGTGCGTCTGCATGCAAACCATCACACAGGAAAGCCCAGCCACACGGATGATTTTTTGCATGGAAATTTGCGCCCACCAAAGTGAATGGCTTTCCCATCTTCTCCTTCCTCAGGCCTGCTTTTATGTTTCAAATGAGTGGGTTTTGCCTTCTTCCCTGCAGCTGAATATTGCTTTTCCTCAGGAACACTGGGGAACAATTACAGGAATGAGAAAATGGTAAAAATAACACAAACCCAGCCTATTCCTCATGACACTGACAGCCAGAATGCTGTTTAGTATGGCAGAGAGCAGAAACATTAACACATTTAATAACCAAACAGGTGAGCATGATCTGTACTTTAAACCACTACCAACCATGCTCTCTTTGCTAGAAATATTTCAGAAAGCCAGAATACCTCCATGGCCCTGTGAACTCACTTAACAGTGCTCAGTAATTTGGCACTTGGAATGACAATCACTGTATTTTTTTATACTGTTTCATTTGTGGCAGCACTGCAGTACAAAAACATTCAAACACTGCTAGGTTAAAATATGTGTTTTTCCAGCGGTAATTAGTACAAGAAAATCAGGCTAAACATATTAGTTTGAGTTGGTTTTTTCATTCTCTTCCTGTAGTTTTACACTTCACAGTCGCAGTAATTGTAGCCCTTATGAACAATTATGTAAAATTATGTAAAATGCAATATGATCAAGGTATTAGACTACTATTATCTCAGCTGCAAATACATGAGTCATTACTACAGAGTACCTAAAAACCCCAGAATTTTCTGTCAGTTTGAGTTTAGGGGACCTTTTTTGTCTTCTGGATGTTCATGACAATTAAATCATGGCTTGATAAATACAAAAGGAAAAAATCCAGCATAGTTATTATGAGTCCTCATTAGGAAGTGAAAGAGTGGTTTTCATGAGTTGTGCTTGTTTTGCCACTTAGTTAATTGACTGGCTTCTTACTTAGCTGGAGAGTCCTTTCTGAAGCAGGTATCCAGGCAGGGCTGGGATGGATGCATGGGTGCCTTTGAGCATCGGCCTGGTGCCGAGAAAAGATATGGTGAACTGGAAGAGGGCTTGGTTTGATGTTTATTGAGTTACCTGTTGAATGCATGACAGTTACAGATAGTTCACAAATGACAGAAGGATCTTGAAGAACTTTAGATCTGAATGAAAACAGGAATTTGCCTCTCTGCTTAAGCCTGTTTCTTTGCTTCCTGGGGTACAGTGATGCATGTTTTCTCTTGGGGATAAAAAATAGAATTTAAAAAAAAAAAATAGATTTGTGTGTGTGTACAAAACCACCATATTTTAAAAATGGGTCTCCTTTTTTGGAAAGGTCAACAAACATTATATTAATGCAAAGCTACATCCTAGTCCTGCAACCTGACCTTAAAACCAATGGGACTATAGACAGAGTCTCAGCATCGCCGGTCAGATCCCAGGACGTGTACTAATTTCCTTCTGTGCTGAAGGATAACCATTCCCACTGACTTTGGAGGAGTTAAACTAGTATGCTGCAGGAAGGAACACCATGACCTTCTTCTTTCCTTTCTATTTGTATGTGTATGGTGATTTGAATGTAAGACAAAACTCTGGAGATTGCTCAGGAAATTCTCATATAATCCACTCTCTCCTAAATCTTACAAGAACCATGAAGATCATATTACTGTGTTACAGAAAAAGATAGAGCCCTGAATTTAGGGGAAAAAGTCATAGAGAAAAATGTGGCTGAGCCAGGGTCTATGGAAATTACAAACGGTTGGCTTCTTTCTTGAAAAGAGGGGGAAACAGAACAGAGATAAAGCACTAACAAATATGTGAAGAAGAGTCTAGTGTACTGAAAATTGACTAACCACCATGAATTGGTCAAAAGAATAAGACAATTATTTACATACGGGTCCAGAATACAGAAATTCTTGACTTGGATGGTAAAGCTGGTGGGCTTTTATCTTTTACCCCATTGCTCCTATAGCCCATCCCACCTCTTCCTCCTGATCCTACCTGCAGTAAAATGTACTGATTTGCTGACACTACGCATTGCCATCCAACACCTGTGTCACAAAAACTCGACAATTACTTCAGTTAAGAAGAAACTGGACCTGAGATAACAGCAGATAAAGTGGCAAAAAGGGAAATGAAACAATGGTTTGTCAAGGAAAGGACACCACAAATGTTCCCCTTCTCTAGTTCAA
This sequence comes from Scopus umbretta, assembly GCA_013400535.1. Lineage (NCBI taxonomy): Eukaryota > Metazoa > Chordata > Aves > Pelecaniformes > Scopidae > Scopus > Scopus umbretta. Next base: position 56,048 of record VZTL01048373.1, read on the forward strand.
AATACAACAGTCACTCCCTAACAAGTTGTTGTGGAGAGCTGGGGCTTTAAAGGAAATTGCAAGGAAAAGACCTAATGCCTCTTCTTCCTATTCACAGAATCAGGTGCTGATGCCGAGTCTTCCAATGGCAAACACAGGCACTGACAGTAGGACCAAACTAATTCTTTAATCCAAAGCGAGAGCACTCAATACCTACATTTGGAGCAGAAAACCATCTCCTGTTTTAGGTTATTGCCTACGGGAACAGTGATAGGGCTGCTTTGCATCTGGGGCCTGGCTGCAGATGCCCAGGTTTGCAGTAATTATGTAACTGGCAAAGCCAAGCCTGTTAAACTTTAGATCAGCAAGAATAAACGCACGAGAAAGCTATCTACCTAATTGTCTGGAAGAAAACTATGCCCCCCTTTTGCAAGAACGAGACAATATTAATTGTCTCTCAGTAGCACGAGGTTGTTGTTCAATAGCCTTGTTGTGCTTTATTTTTTCCTTGAAAAGGAGAAAAAAACAAAAATAAAGAAATATGTGCAGGGGGGAGAAGCAAATATAACTAGAAGTGAAATGCTAATGTTATTTCATTAAATGATTTGTGGAGAATAAGATAAGAGATCGACATTCTCGAAGAATAATTTCTTTAAATACCTTGTGCTCAAGATTCCCCTCTAGGCAACTTTTCATCTTTCTTCATTAAAAAAATAGCATTAAATTTTATTAAAGAGTCCCAATTAAGCTGGTAACTTGCTTCAAAGAGCATCCAGGCTTAGGGGAATATGTTAAACGTTAACAGTGATGGGAAGATTCACCCGTAAAGCTGATTTTAAAAACAGCATCTTTCTGACTGCTACAATTTGGCTTGCATATCCTTAAGGCATTCTCCCAAACCTAACTGATGCTTATTTTGGGAAGCAGCACATAAATGCTTGGTTTTAAGGTCAAGTAGATGGCAAAGTTGGCTGTAACAAATGCAAACTTTTCTTGATAGCTTTGGAAGATGGCAAAGGACAATGTCATTTTTCTAAAATGAACATTTTTCTTAGATCCCAAATTGATCTGATTCAAGAGTGGCATCAGACACACCTGAAGCAAACCCTGTGAATTTAGCTTTAATGCCATCTACCCTGAAAAGCTGCATATCTTGCCTTCTTGTTTAAATGTAATTGGCAATAAGCACATCAGCTCAAAAATACACGCTCAGTCTTGAATGGAGACAGGTCAGAAGAAGAAAGATGTCAGTCCCACATGCCTTAATTCTCATGCTCAAAAGCAATAAGAAAGTGGTCACATCTTTTTGTTTTCAGAGAAATACTCAGAGTATGAAGTTTTTTTAAAAAGACAGATGCTACCAATGGCCCTTGTAGCCCAATACATGGGAAAGGGGCTGCAAGGGTGCAGGGTGCTCCTGAGCACACCAGCAGTCCCTGGGAGAGGTGAGAAGTTATCTGGTCACAGGGTCAAAGCTGCAGAATATCTAATGTTGACAAGGGTTGAAAGCTGCCTTCAGATCCTAAATGGCATGAACTGATTGCAGTGCCTGGCCAATGCTGATGCCTGCCTGTGGGTAGGGGATGACCAACACTCCACCTTCATCACTCTGTGTCCTGGGGAGGAAGAGCAAGATACAAAGAAAAATATTGCAAAGCCATTCAGAAGATATAGTAAGCTCCAGTCTGAACTCTATGGAAAACCTGAGAGAAGAAATAGAAGGGGAAAAATTCAGAGAAAAACACTTGTTATGAACCATATACAGTGACAATAGATAAATAGGACAGGGAGAAAAAACTGCAGCATTTCCAGGCCCCTGCTGATCCCAGGGGGAAAAGAAGATGGGAACAGAAGTGGATAGATCTGCTTGAGAAAACCACCTTAAATCCAAACTTCTGCCCTGTGGAAAACCACACTCTGCTGTTCCTGTCACAGATCTTCTATCTGAGCAATGCTGCACAAGGAGACTGTTTATGCAGCCATACAAATGTCACATTCATATTTAGACATTGATATAGTCCTTTGCTTCACATTCACACCCTGCGTTTCCTTCACTTCTAATTGAATGCTAATTTCACATTCATTCTTCAAAGCCAGATTTAAACAAGGCACCCAGTGGTGCATACGTGGGGGGGTTAATATTATTATTTATTTTTCATCAGAGTATGTCATTCCCAGGTAAAGGATGTGCTGTCTGCAATGTAATTATATATGCTGGATAACGCTTGCATTGACTGGGAGGCATAGAAGTCAATTACATATTGTATTGTGTATTATTTTATATTTATTATTTGCTGTCAAAGTGTCTTTGAAAACCAATGCTTATGAGCTGTGTGTACTTTACTATAAATATGGGGTCTCCTGGAGAAGGTACAGGGATCAGGATAAATTTAATTTGACAATTCTGTCAGATGTAACCTCCACTTCTTTCCAATCTGCCACTTGCAACAAGCAGGCCAAACTGGTGTTGAATGCAGAGGAAAAGAGCTGGAGGGTCTCAGTATTAAATATTACAGTGGGAGGATGCAGGAAGGCTTGTGTCACAAGGTCAGTAAGGTGCACAGAAAGACTTTTCTTTTTCTTTCCTAAGAAAATTATTAATAGCACCCCTAAGATAATGCCTCCACTTTTTTTGGCTCTTTTTTTTTTCTGTTTAATTCTTCTTACAGGGGTCAGGTTTAAAATTATACCTTTCTCCCTCTTTCAATGAGACGGCATATCTCACAAGGAAAAAAATCAATTCTAAGTGGGAATCGTGTATATTGCAACATTTATATACAATAATTCTCACCTCCTCTCCATTGTACACATCTCCATCAGTGATAAATAATGGAGCCAATTTGCAGTGGTTGCAATGTGACAGCAGCTCTACTTATTCTGCCCCAAGGCTGGCTGAACAATTTTACCTCGTCACAGGCAACAGAAGGCTGCTGGGACGCTTTTATCAGTTCAGAGTACATACAGGGGGCTTAGAAGTGGAAGGAGAGCAGAACAAGGTTCCCTGGAAGTGCTCTAAAATGTTTTACTACTGCAATTACGATTGATGTCATGGCTTTTCACACTATGTTACTTCTTTACCCTGTGGTGTGCCTTCTCACCCCCCTCACTGAGAGCTGGAGCTGCCGTCTGAGTGACTCTGGGCTGTGTCAGAGCCTCTGCACTGAGCCTGATGGATCTGAGCTGATGGGTAACCACGGAAGATTTACTTCTTCAGCTTCACTTCCTCGCTCTTCCATGCCTACACATGTACATTTTTTGAATGGAAAAATAATCAGAACTGATATTTAAAAGTCAGGTGCCATGAGCACACATGTTCTGGATTGAGAAGCAGGGAGATCTGACCAGGACCAAAAGCCCAGGAATATCCTTTCATCTTCTTCTGCAAAGTTGTTCATGCTACAGCTCATCTATCCTTATTCAGTGCACAGAGACCAACAGGGACCAGGACATACCCTGTGTGATAGCACAGCTTCTGGCAGGAGGTGGCTGGAGGAAAAAGCAATTATACTTTATGTTCTATCTTCCCCTCTGTATTCATTTCATTATCCTGTAAAGCTTCAGAGGGAATAATCAAAAAAGGTTCACTGGCTGCACAGCAAGTATGCTGAGGTCAAACCTGCTTGAAGTTGTGACTATACCTTCACTATGGTATCAAGACAACACATTGACCTGCTCTCCAAGTTGATTAGATAAATCTTGAACACAACTGTTAATCACACTCCTTATTCCAGCTTATCTTTCACCACGGATAGAGCATAGTTGCTTGGCTGTTTATCAAAGTGTTGGCATGGTATTATCTGCCTTGAAATTTCAAAGTCCCCCTGCCCAGAGGTGTGACAATTAATAGGCATCAGAACCACATTTCTGTAGATAAAGTAGGATTTTGCCAAAAAGAAAAGTCTTTCTAAGCAGAAGAAAAAGTCACTATTATGCTTATTTTGTACAGATCTCTTGCCAGAACTTGTTTACTATACCCCCATTTTAGGCAATGTTTTTATCAAACAATCAGGACTCAATTCCTAGAGTCATGAACAATTATAAATTATCTTAATTTCTCATTTCTAGGGACCGCCCTTCATTAAACCCAAGTTGACTCCCCGAAATCCTTCAAAGCTTTTCTCTATAAAAGAGAGGAAAAGGGAATTTAAAAATTAAAAACCAGCCACTGTTTCCAGCCACAATAATAGAAATCCTTTTAATGCTCCCAGGAGATTTAACAACAAGAAAAAGTCATTTTTGTGAAGGACATGGTGACAGAAGGAACTGAAAATTATGTGGACCTTCAGCGTCTAGGGAATGAAACATGATATTAAAGAAGTAGGCATCTACCTCACATGGTGGAACGTGCTTTATATTTATCAGTTTCTGGTGGGTTTTTTTGGCCTTGAAGAATGAACCCATCATTAACCTCAGGCAGTGTCTTTTAATTCAGCTGAGGTCCAGACGTGGCTCATGGATCCTTTCATGATGATACTTAGCAAGACCTGTTCTTGAAAGCAACCCCATGATAAGATGTGATGTCTCTGCCTGAAGGCCCCTGGGGAGCTGGATGGGAAAGCAAAGCAGGTGGCAGAGTAATGCTCTGAAGCCTGAAGAAAACCTTGCAGAGGAAACATCACCTTTCATGCTAGACCAACACCTCCAGTTTTCTAATGTGCATTTACCTTACTGTAATTTTATTTTGCTATCTGCATAGTGGTGAAAACCCAGGTCTGGATTTGCATTATCTGTTTTTTTAAATGATATCTATAATTGACTTCTGGAGCACAACAGCGTTCACCAAGTGAATTGATTTCAAATTGCTGTAATAATACTGCAAAATTCCTTTATTAGTGTTGGAGTACATCAAGGAAAATCAGTTAGATTGTCATCTAGGATAATAAATACTTATAGACAAGTATAAGCAGCACACAAAAAGCAGCAATTTTACAACTGCTTTTCTCTTTCATTCTGTTTCTCCAACAGCCACTAGCCCATCATCACCATAAATTAGATGGTACCTACAAAAGCCATGTGAAGGGATCTGTTTTTCATATCTGTTGTATGTGAAGAACATGAGGGAGAGAAAAGATGAGAGGAAACAGTAATACCAGCAAAGTGAACTTAGCTGGTAATTCCTTGTTACGTGCTAATGGTGGGAAGAAGGGAATAATTCTCCTTATGTTTATATCAGTGTAAATTCAGAATCACTCCAGTCACTCAGGGGGCAAGTCTGGATGCAGAGCTGAAAGGCCAAGACTTAAATCCCATTCACAGGACCCAATCCAAGAGATCCTTCGAAAGGATCCAAGGCCATCTTTGCACTAACTTCAAAGGGATTTGGAATGGAACCATTTTCTCACAAAGCAGGAGGAACAAGGATTAGTCGCCTCACTTGGTGCTTATGCAGGTAGTCCTGCCTGGCCAACATGCTGAGTTCAGCCCACAGACTATTTAAAACCAAAATTCCTTGAAGACTGCATGCAACAGTTGCACATGAACCAATAAACAAAGCTGACACCAGGAAAAAGTTATTATTATGGCCTTTCTTAGGCTTTAATTTTTCTCTTCTAGATGAAATATTTCATGGATATTTTACTGAATCTTGTCCATGAGAATTAAGGTGGGGTTTAGCTGTGTTTTTTCAACAGCCCTGGTTGGTCCAGACTGTTTGCAGAGCTATCACAGAGGCTGTCAAAGCCACTATGTTTCTCTGAGCTTCCAAATTAAAATACAACATATCACACACACCTATATTACATATCCCATACTCAGATCATACACAACTGAAAAAAATCACTCATTAGTATAATTAATGCAATTATAGTTGGTAAATTTCAGATTCACTGGTGACTCAAACCTCAAACAAAGAAGGATCTTCAGAAATATATAAATCCCATGGGATTCATTTTCTCCTAGAATTCAGGTTTATTGATACTCTCACATTGCTGGTAGGTAAACCGTGTCAGGTACCTACTTTGCAGTGATAATTGGTGGGAGTATGCTGGTCTGTCTGAGGGGGGCTACCCTACCTCATTCACTAAAGGAGGCTTATTGCTATAGCAACAACTGCATCCTGTTATTTGCTTGCTACAAACACCTGCAGAAAATACTCTGAAACAATCCATGCAAAAAACAACTGTTACCTTGACCTGGTGCGATTAATGTGTTCAAATCTATATTATTTCTGCCACAGGTTAAGCATTTTGAATTCAGATTACTCATATGCAAAAAGAAGTCCCACCATGCTTCGGATTAAGG
>VZTL01048376.1:249-16139 GCA_013400535.1 Scopus umbretta
TGAATTATTTTTTTATTACTAATCTGATTTGCTATTATGAGATACGAATATTTTCAGATATGAAAACACTTCTTTTCAGATGTGCCTATATCTGAGGCAAAATATCTCTAGCAATAATCAGACAAGCAACAGCGAAGGCAAATGCAGCATTCTGTTATATTTCTTCTTTTGCAGATCTGTTCAGATCAGAGATATGAAAAAACCCTGTGTTGAGAAACTTACCAAGCTCCTTTCTGTTTGGTTCCAGTCTGCAGAGGTTAGCAAACCTTAATCTCCTGGCATTTCAGCCAGGGACCAGCACTGCTCTGGCTAGCAGTTTCAGGCCCCTTTGTGGTTGATCATCCATCTAGCAACCCTACACTATTAGAATAGCTGCCTCTTTCATGAACCTAGTGCTTATTTCTCATGGTCTCTTGTAGCTAAATCCCCTAATCCCAGCTGTGTGAGCATCCCTGGTACAGTTTAACTTCCCAGTAGGAGGGGATGGGTGTAGGCAAGACTATACTGCAGTGGTGTTAGGAGCACATCATTAGCATTCACTTGTTGACAAAAAGAATACACAGTTTTTGACAAAACAAACCCCATGTGCAGTTCCCTGCCTTGTTGTCTTTACCATTCATAAGCATTTTATTAGCAGAGAAGAGATCTGCTGGTGTTCTATAGGGAGCAAGATATGTTTTATGATCAAGAAATTCCTTCCAGTGTATCTGACCTTCCCAGCTCTTGCTTGGTCATGTAAGCCAACTGGTCCTCACTACTCCCCAGGATAGGTTGGCGTCTTGTGTGAAAAAAAGACATATCATATATTCTTCAAAATGTGTTATACAGCACTCTTCATGGCATCAACTACATGCTACTAGAATATCAGCCAGCTTTTTTAAGTTGCATGGAAGTTCAGCTGATGAAATTGCCATTGGTGTAATTTTGTTTAACTGGCTGTTTACAATACTTTGTGTTGAGACTATGTATTTCATCTTCATTGAGGTACTTGTCTCATAGGGCTCCTGGCACATAATTCCAGACCTATATAAACTATTTAGTTTTAGATCAGGGGAGCAGGGGAGAAGACTTAGGTATCTGATTAAATGGAAGAGTGTCAGCTAAGCAGAGGAGAATGATTATTTTTTGCTGTATCTAAATACTTTCCAGAAGTCTGCAGAAGAGAAAGACACTTCCAAGAAAAGAGGTAGGTGAAAAAATTAACTGTAAGTAAGATAGAGGGAAAAAAGGACAACTGAAACGAGGGAGTAGTGTCTCTTTAAGTTACTCAAAAAAATTTTGAATCATGCCATATGTTTGCCTCTGCATATGTCCTGTGTAACGTTGGTCATATATTAATAAATTAAAAATACTCTGAATTGTCAGTGTTTCCAGTCTCCCAAAGCTTATATTTTTGTGAAAGACTTTTGGAGGATGCCAGGTATAGATTCCCTAATACTGGTAGTACAGTAGAAATTTCTGCCATGTGTTCCTCTTCAAATTATGTTTTGTAATACCAGAATACTTATTAATATAGAATTGTAAGGTCATAGAATAATTTAAGATAAAGGGACCTTGGAGATCATGTGGTCCAGTCCCTTGCTCTTCAAGCAGGATCAGCTTCAAGTTCCAAGTTGCACCAGGTTGCACTGGATTAACATTACTTAACAAGTTCCCAGAACTCGTGTTTTTGCAGAAAAGAAGTGTTTAGAGGTGAATGACCAATGTGGTAGAATATCAATCATTGTGCAAAGGCAGTTTATATTAATTAGCTATTAATAAATAATTGTGATGCTAAGCTTAGAAGTAGAACTTTTTGGTACGTGGCTTGTATAGATAATTCCTATAATTACCGTAAAGACGTTCTTATTCTTTCTTTTAACATTTATGGAAAGTGAAGTGCTGTTTCCAAATAACTGTGGACTTTGGGGGAGCATAGAGCTGTTCGTTTTTGCTGTCTTTTGTATCAGAATGGACTCTGCAGAACATTAGGTAAAACTGTTGGTAAAAACAATAAAAATGGCTTGAAAAAAATTTTTTTGTTTTCAGTTTAGCCTCAGATTTGAGCCTCAAACAGTAATACTTATTAAAGACTCCTAAAACCCAATCAAACAAGATGAGGAAAAAACTTTGTGTCCCAGTACTTGACTGTATTGATACATAATACCTCAGAGAATTTCTCTTTTGTAGGCTATAATGATATAGTGTGAATATTAAATGAAAATATCTGCTTTCACTTAGAACTTTTCATTTAGCCAGAAATGTGACCAACTGGTGAGGCAGAGAGGCATTTCTACTTTGAAGCAATTTACCTTGGCACTTAGATCTCAGGGTTTGTAGCCCTGAAGCTTGATATTTTAATTATTTTTTTTTTTCAAAAAGAATCAGAAATTATAATGGCTTTTTCTCACTGTTTTCTTCAACATTTGCATTGCTGAATTACTTCAAAAGTAAGGATACTTATGACTGAATCAGTTAAGGAAGACCTTTTGATCTCCTGCAGAGCAATGTAAGATGTACATTTTCTGTAGTGGATAACAGGTTGTAAGGTACAGGCATGCAGATTCTTCAGTTAGATTTATTTTCCAAGGGAAGCCATAAATACCAGGGAAACCTTTGTGTCAGACAGTTGTAGTTTGCAGAGATGCTCATCTCTCAGTAAGGAGGATTGTGCCTTGTAAAGCATCACTACTGTATAAGGATTCTTCATGAGAAAGGAGCCTTACGCTGTTTATAGCTAGTGGTGTTACTGGGTGGAGGTGTGCAGGGGGCTGCTTTCTCTTGCTGTATAAAATTGTTCTCTCCCAGTGTTTTAAGGTTACCCACTCAGAGTACACATCAACCACATTGTACAAGAAGATTGGTCTCTACAAGTGAAGAACAGAAAGGATGCATTGCAGCTATTTTTTTAGGAATAGCTCTAGCCAAATATCCTTGAAATACTGTCCCGTGCTCCTTCATACAATCATAGAACAAAATACTGTCTGGTGTAATGCTGTGGAGAGCTTCAGCCTTCTTACTGTGCTGAGTACATCCATGCTAAAAACTGTCAAGATTTGGATGGTTTCGTTGGAAGTCCTTTTTTTTTTTTGTGGCAGGGAGGGCTGTTGGGATGAGCTGAATATAAATATATGAGCACTGCTGGGAACATGAGAATGGAAAGAAAAATAGGCACTCACTGTAGATTATTGGTAGTCATTATAGGCAAACATGTCCTAGCTGCTCGATGCACCAGGGTCCAGGAGACATCCAGACTATATGTCACAAGCCACGAAATGTTCCTAATTCTGTGTAATAAAACACAGGATCAGAAAGTCAAAAGCTTGAAAGCCCAACTTATGAAAATAATATACTTGCCCATGACCTCTGTCTGTGTAACAAAACAGAAATTTTTCAGTAGAAATTCCTTGTGCAGTAATCCGGTAAAATGGGATATGTTGCTAGTCCAAATGTGATATTGCCCATATAGCACAAGAAAAAAATCAAGTTTCCAGTTTCTATACAACTTGTATATGTGGACAGCTTTTGTGGTATTAATGCACTTACAAGAATAATTACAGTGTCCAGATCTTTGACCAGATGCACAGATGCAAAACTCAGTGTTTTAGTAAAGTTTATTATTAAACAAATATACTACCTCATTTCACAAGACACAATGAAATGACTCAGGAAAGTTAATCAGTTATCAAATCACCATTTCATCTTTTTCCCGTAATCCAAAGAATAGAATTTGGTATTTCTCTAAATATGTGACCTTTAAAGACTTCCTCCATTTTTTTCTGAAGCAAGTGTTGGAGACTAATAATTTAACAGATTTTAATGTTTCTGCCTGTGTATGGCCAAATATGCCACACAGAGAGAAAGGGACAGTTTAAGATCGAGAAGCAAAAATACTTCAAAATACATGTATTATGTAATAGAGTTAATTGTAATTTTCACTTATTTTTAACAAATAACTCCATAGTCACAATAAAGCTTTAATTATTATTATGTTTGCTAACAGAAAAACTTGGGTTTTAATTTTATGATTCAGTGATGGTTTTAAAATACCTTCAGAAATTGTCTATGCTTAAGGGTATGATGTTGGCAAAGTAACTTTCCTCTTCTTTTGCTCCTTGAAGTTAATGATTAATCATTTTTCTCAACTGCATATTAAAAAAGTGTATGTTTTGTAGGTAGAAATATTGTTAAATGTTCTGATGAAGTGTTGTGTGTGAACCTTCAGGTATTTTTAGTGGCTTACACTGAAGATGTAATTTACTTTTTCTGTAAGTGATTATGGATCACTTTTGTGATCAAATTTTGCAATGCTTCTTTTTAAAATATAATATGAATTCTGTAAATAATAATGCAAGCACTTTAAAAAGCTAGTGTTTCTTGTAGATTGTGGTTGATACAGATTGTAGGTAATTAGTAGACCACCATAATGAAATTAAAAGTGCTGTTTTAATGATGAAGTATTTTAGGGGCATGATACAAATGCTGAAAGAAGTAATTTTCGTTATTTCTAAAATGCTGAATGAAAGTTATGAAATACATCTTAAAATTTGTGAAATACTGCTTATTAATCAACTCTACACCTGTCATACTGTATATCTAAAAGAGAAATTATTGGAATCTAGGTCTTAATATTTGGAATGAAAATTGATTTTCTTCACCTTGATCACAGCAAATTATTTAAGGGCTCAGCACGAGAGCATTTTACTATACTATTTGTTGAGCCTGGAACAATTGTCATAGCATTTACAGTCTGAAGATAGATTTTCAGTATGTAAAGAAATGTATTTTCTGAATTACTCATATAGATACTACTGTAGGATGTTACACAGCTTCAAGTTATCTGAGCTGTATACAAAGCTATTAAAAGGCTGTCTTGTTTTTAGGAAAACTCCAACCAAAAAGAATTGATTGGGAATAAACATTAACTGTCAGCAAGCTCAGGCAAGAAAAAAACATTTAGTCAAAGTCAACACCTTTGAGACAGTTCTTCGAGATCTGAATTTTTTTTAGGGCTCACTGACAAGTAGTGAACAGCTATCAGCTCTCCAAGGTAGCAATCTCTTAAATCTTCCAGTGGAGTACTGGTTGTCAAGTATTGGGCATCCTTCTTTACTGCAGGAACAAAATCAGAATCCCTGTTTCTGGGAGAGCTTCCAGACCAAGTACCTCAGGCACAGCCACCACCAGTGAGCAAGGGGCAGAGCCCTGGGAAAGGGTGGTTGTATGGGGAGCTGCAGCAGTCCTTGTGGCATGGCAGGAACCTGGGCAAAGTCCAGTTTGGCAGTATGGCCCTGAGGGCATGGGAGGGTTTGGCTTGCACGAAGGTGGATTGGCCCATCACCTGACTGGGGGTAGCCCAAGAACATTTTTATCATTTGGAAAAGTTTTAAGCACAGGTCTGTTGCCTAAGGAAGTGCACATGTCTTAACCAAGATCTTCAAAAAGGATGTAAAGTGCATGCTTAGGGATGTCACCTGGATGCAATACCAGGCAATGCTACTGTGATAGATCACCTTCAGTGATGAGGCAAATGACTGGCAAAACTGCAGATGGGTTTACCTGCTGAACTGCAACTATATTCAATTAGTGCTGAGGAGGGCATGTTCAGCTCCCAAGACTCATGTTCTAAGTGTGTAGCTGGTCTCAGAGCACTTGCCAGTGTGTCACTGTGTAACTCCATAAGGATGTGGATGTGCTTTCCTCTCCTGACTTCTCTCAGTGACATGAGGGTCTTCAAGTCTGAAGATCACTGAATTACACAAAGCTTAAGCTATGATAGGAAAATTAGTTACAGTTTCTCCATGATCACTTCTCCTTTTTCATCCAGAATAGGGAACGAGTCAGATCTTCAGTATCATCAAAACCCCGCAGCCAGCCTTTTCCCTTTTGCATGCCAATGGAAAGAAGATCGGCAGTGAGTGAGGGGCTGTTATTCATTGTCACTGTTGCACTGTTACTAATGTGTTAATCCCTCAGCCCTTCCACATTACTCATGGTGCTCCTACTCTGAAGGCTAGTTTGTGCCAAAGAAAAGGGTTAGTGACACTAGGCAGACCAAACATGAGCAAGCTGAAAGGGTTTCCTTAAACCTGTTGACTTCTGAAATACAGCCTTTTCCACAATTGTTCCACTTGGACAATGCAGAGGATATTTTAAAACATTTTGCTGTTTTCTTGCATGTATGCTGCTGTACTTGCATGACAGTGTTGTTTAATTTGTCTGTTTATAGGCTAAATCACAACAGTTCCAGCACTCAACATACTTTTTCTAACATATGCTTGTTTTGCCTGTACAGATATGTTCTATTTTATTACATTGTGTGCTTGATGAAGTATTGCTAGAGCAGGAGGGTAGCTAGAATCATACACAAAACAGCATGAATTTATTCATTCTTCCTGTATTGTCTGTCCTACATTGCAGGAAAACTTGGGAATTTGGGGTGGGATTTTTTAGTTTAAAGCTATAAAGAGATGTGATGTCAGAGAAGTCTACTAATATTAACAGAGCAGCACTGTTTCATGAGAGCTTTATTTTAGTTTTTCTTGAAATCACTTGGCTTACAGTGTGCTGAGCTGATTTCAGTTCAATGGTTTGACTAATGTAAGAAAGGAGATGGGAGCCAAATGGTCCAAAAGCATTTGCTATTAACCTTTATTTATTAATCTCATTAAGATGAGGACCAGCAGAAGACTTATAAATAATTAGTGCACAGTTCTATTTTTAAGGATTCTAAAAAATTTGCTCTTTTTTTATTTTGATCACTACACATCATACTAGCTAATCTGCAAATAACAAGTTAGAACCCTTTCTATTGAGTGAACAGTCCTAATGTTGAAGAAACTATTAATTCAATTTGTGGTGTGCGCTTGTAATTTTTCTGCTTACTAACCCTGCTTTTCTGCTTACTGTTGGAATCAGTACATCAAGTTTGTTCATCCTGGGGATGATGTCAGCAGGAAGACTGTTGATTCTGGTGCTTAAGTTATTTAACGTGTCTGTTAATGATGTGTGAAATGGAACAGTATTCAGCACTTTCTTCTGTGGCTGTGTTGGCTCAAACTTAGTTCTCTAGGAACAATTAATGGATATGCCTTTCAATATGCAGCAAGATGTAACTCTTTTATACATTGCATTCTACTATCACTTATAGATTATAATTATACTCCAGTTTTCCCGGTTGATTCTGGGTGTATCATATGCTGAAGTGATGGGCATAATATAAAGATAGTAGCAGGTTTTAATCCTTTACAGTAATTTAAATTGTGAAACATGAAACCTTGTTCTGTTTTTCTGGCAAAATGCTTCAAAACATGGTTACTTAGATGCTTTGTAACATACAAACAAATGGTTGTGTTATAAAGCTATTACATTACCAGTCATCGTTTTTACAGATATAAAGCTGGTTTGTTAGGCATTACACTAAGTGGAAACATAAAGAACTACTGTTGGCTAAGGACTGTGAATAGAAAGAGGATGTTAGGTATTTTCAATGTAACATCTCTTTGTAGGAAGTTTGGCTGCTGCCAATTAATGATATGTAATTAATTCTTACTAAAAAACAAATATTGTATCATTAGGAAAAATTGAATGGATCTCTCAAGTCACTGACTCCCTTACTCACAAGCCATCTAGTTTTTTAATAACGTGATTAAATTGTATGCATTACTTGTACTGAAAATCTGATCTAAACCCTTCTTCTTCTGACAGCTAGAAATTTTTCTTTAATTTCCTGCCCAGGTAAACCTTAGGCTAGTTTGCTCTTGTTATCTCTCTCTTATTTACTTAATGTATTTAGAGACAGTATGATTCTTATCCTTCATTTTGCAAGGTTAAACAAGTCAAATAACATTAACCTTTTCTCATAGGATAGTTTCTAGTCCTGGAAAATCTTTTTTGCATTTATATGGTCCCACACATATAGTAAAGATTGAGGTTCAGAACTGTGTGAAATTGTCTGCTGTGTCTTTTAGAAATATTCTTACTGATGCAACACAAAATCTTGTTTTCCTTTCCTGTGAAGGATTCACACTGATGTTTCATAACATCTCCATGTCACCTTACTGTCTGCCAATATTTTTATGTTCTCTTTACTTGTCAGTTATTTCCGGTTTAAAAAGTCAATTTTCCTGAGAAATTTAGTCACCTACCTCTTAAAACCATGGGTGTAGGATTATCTGTGTTGTATTATTATAACAACTGAATTTCTCCAAGTTCTCTGGCTCTTCTTGTGGGTTGTTTTCTCCTCTTTTCTCTTCATGATCTCCTCAACTTTGTGTCGTCAGCATGTCCCACATTTTGTGCCAGTGTCACTAGGTATGATATTGTTCCTCAGAAGCTTCTGTAATGACTTCCCTCCAAACTGACAGTTCTCCATTTAAACATAGCTGGTTATTGCTTCTCTGTTATCCAGTTCATACGTGTTTCATAATTCCACTCTTAATCTTTATCTGCTCCAGGCTGAGTTTTTCTCATAGCACCATACCAATTGACTTGCTGAAATCTGTTTTCTTGTCCAGAAACTTGTGATCACCCATAGCTTAGTGTTGCATTTTATTGTAGTACACATTATTGAGAACATCCTAATGCGCCTGTAGTTACCTGAATCTTTTTTTTTTTTTTTAAATCATCCTTTAATTAAGGTACTCAGCTTGCTGCTGTTCAGCCAAAAGGTATCTTGTCAAACACAGTAGACTTTTCATGTGTTCTTCACATGGATGAAGTGCCCCTTGACGTCACTGGAAATAGTGGATAAATCTTCATCTTTAGCAGAGTTAAACTCTAAAGAGCAGGGTAAAGAAAGACAAGAATAGTTCCTGTTCATCTTATTTCTAAATTTATTAAATGTCTGGTTTAGAGAAAATGGTCAACACTTTAGTACTACTGTAGATTTAGGAAGAGCTAGAGTGAATGGAGGATTAAGTTTCGTGTCTACTCTGTTAAATGGGAAAAATTGTTCTTAAACAATGCTCAAAGAAAAACTGTGTTAATTTTAAAACACCATTTGCATTCCATCTTTTAATATGTGATAGTCTTGCAATAATAAAGTAGGTTGGTTTGGGCTTTTGTGTATATATAATAAGAACTTTCCTTTTTTATTACATCAGTAAATCACAGAGATTACAATGATATCGGAGCTTGCAGTGCAAATTACATTGTGCTTACGTATTAGCTATTGTATTTCTCTGCCATGATAATAAAGCATTGCCTTTATTCTAATTTGTTTCTCTTCTTTTTTTTTTTTCTTTTTTTTTTTATTTCTGGTTGCAGTTCAGAGTTCCTCAGAGCCCGATTAGTTTATTCACATTTCTTGCCAACTTCTAGTTTCAGCTGGTGTGAAAAGAGGCAAGCAGAAGTCCTTGCCAACTCTTGCATTAGTTGTGCTGTAAGAATTGTTCAGAAGACAGCAAAGTCTTCAGGAAAGTCACAAAGCCATGCAATATGATAAACTAAAATGTAATGCATCCATGTGTTATAATGAATTGAAGACAACCTCTCCCATACACTGTTTTCAGTGGTTGTATCGTATCAAACTAAACATTGGTTTGACAAAATACCTTGTCTCTGCAGTAACCAGTAGAAGAAGCCGAGGCAGGGGTGTAAGACAATAAAGACATATTAGGATATAGCTCCGCTGGGGCTCCAGGAGTCTGCAGTGCAGCCATATTGTGGAGAAAGTGTACCTTTTATGTTTAACACAGCAATGATGGAAGTCTCCCGCTAAGCTGTTGGGTCATTCTTTGAAGCCATGCAAAATTTTACCATCAGCAGCATACTGTGCCAGTAGGTTCTGTGGTTGAGCTATATGAGTATTTCCTTTTCTGTTTTTTAATCTTGAGATTATCATTGTATGTGTCGTAGTTCTTTATGTGAGAAGAAGTGGTGACTATCCCTATCCATTTCCATTATGGTGCTGCTGCTTTATAGATCTCGGGGTTGGCCCTCTTTGGATTACTCCCTTTTGCTCTAGTCATCTATTCATCTAACATTCCACATGTGTAATCGTCTGGTGGCTTTGGTTAGTATGTTTCTATTCATATGTTACTGATTTCAGATGGGACGTCAAGATATGGACAAGATACCTGCCCACAGCCTTTAAGGTTCAGATGCACTATGGACACAACCATATAATGATGTTTCTGATTCACTCTAGACTTGTCCTCATGCTGTTTGCTTTTCCTTTCATCACTACTGAGCATTGACAGGACATTTGCACAGAATTGCATACTGGGTAACGAGGCTGTCTTTCCAGAGTGCTAACAGCTCGCACACAGTTTCACATTCTTCAGGTATAATTAGGATTGCCTTCTTCACATGTGCTTTGCATTTATCTACACAGAATTTAATTGCCATTTTATTACCTAGCCATTCAAAATCATGAGAACTTTTGGAGGCAGGTTTACTTTTACCCTGCTGATTAATTTTAATTTATATTCAGTAAATCTTGCCATCTCCCAAATCACCTCCTTTTCCAGATCACTTATGACTGCATTGACAAATTCAGTCCCTTGCACAGATCTATTCTCCAGGAAACTTAATCATCTTTCCTTTTGACTCCTAGGGTTGACACCTTTGAAACTCAGAACTTTCAAAGCAAAGTTAAGATCACATTGAATTGCCTTCATCTAGATGTTAATCATTTGAGTTGTAAAAAGACATTTTTGTCCTGCAATACTGAAAACAAATTTCTGTGTGGCACCCAGGTTAAAACCTGCTATCTTCAGGAAGAGTTTATGTCTATTTGTTCTGAACTGTTTTCTCCATATTGAGATCTATTAAAAGTGTTCAGTAACATCATTTAAAATGGATTAGTACAGTTTTGTATGTGTGATAATATTGTATTACAAAGTTGATTCAGATTTTTTTCATTGCTGCTGTTAATCTGTTGTTGATTATCAAAAGCAAAATCATTAGTATAATAGAGTATGTCCTCTTGCTGTGATTTCAGTGGAGCATATCTAATAAACCAAGGCATCTGAAATTGGAATGTAATAAAAATGCGGTATTTATGTTAATAGAATATTCCTATTAAATGAGTGCTGTTAATGAATCTGCTGTGAAGCTGAGTTTGTAATAAGTCAAGAATTACAGAAGAATTTGCACAATAGGAAGACAGCATTTAGTTTTACAGCAATAGTACGTCATCTGTTAAAAATCTTTCAGATAAAATACACTATATTGCTACTGTGAAAATTCAGGTACCGTAAGCTAAAATTGTAAAGTTAGTTAATGGTTGTATTTATTATACTCAAATACCATTCTTCACTCTGCATGAAGAAAAACTCAAGTGATTCTTAATGATTAGAGGACTTAAGAAAGAGTGGAGTGTCAGGGTTTGTGGGGAAGTATGCTGATACCATTCAGCAAACAAACAGCCTCCCCTTCTTTCATTTTCAATGTTATACATTTTTGGTTTCTTTATTTTCCTATAAAGGGATTTCAATGTGAAATTCTAAACATGAAAATCATGGATTAAATTTTTTTCCAGAAGAAGTAGAGAATACAAAAGCACAGTTACCTTGCAGAGTAAACAGGAAAGAGCTTTAAATGACAGCATCCAGGAAGGGAGTGTGACTTACAACTGGAGAGATGGAAATCTCACCTGACCAGCTGATCTTTTTTCATCATTCAAAATGTAATTTGCAGAGGAAGAAGGGAAAATGATTCTGCCAAAGAGCAAATACCCTCACCAAGCCCTTTCTCAGGCACATTTCTCTTATTCAATCTCCCTAATCACTATCTGCCTGTTCTGCCAGTGTCCATCTCTTGTTCTCAAGGAAGCCGTATTTCGATTTTGCCAGCACTGCTGGTTAAACACTGACGCAGTACTGATGGCATTGGTTCTTGTTCTCTGTGATAGCAAGGAAATTGCCCAAACCCTCATATCCCTCGTTCACCTCGTCTCACATGACAAGCAAAATACCCACCTCCCGAGACACAACAAATGTGCTCTGACAGCTTTAGGTACAAGTTCTGTGAATAAGGAGTATTTGAGTAATTTTGTAACAATGTATATTTTTTTCACATTCACTCTCACTTTAATATAATAAACATATCTGTTTTATTAAAGCCAAATTTAAGATAGCTTAAGGTAGTTCTCAGAATTAGGCTGTTGCTTTTCTCCATGCTACATGTCTGTAGCCTCAAAAATGCTGACCTGTCTAATAGTAGTAGCTATGTTTGCTCAAGCAGAGTCATTTGGGGTCTAAATGGAGTGGGAAGAAGACTCTAGAGATTTTGTATTAAAATTCTGTTTTTCTAAATATGTCAATGTGTATTTCTTATACATCATAATGGATTTTAAATAATTGTCATGGTTCTTATTGTCATAATTGTCATGGTTCCCCATCCCTGGAGGTGTTCAAAAAACATGTGCATGTGACACTCCAGGACATGGTTTAGTCGACATGGTGTTTTGGGTTGATGATTGGACTAGATGATCTCAGAGGTCTTTTCCAACCTTAATAATTCTATGATTCTATGAATCTTAGCTTTGTTAGGAGTTACTTTGCATTTATTGGCCTATGCTTAATATTACTTCTAGTAGCAAAACCTCTGTTTTAGAAAGAATTGCAGTAAAATGAACTAAATGTTTTGAGCCTGAGACATCATGTCATCAGACCTCACATCTTTTGATTTCCTCAGTGTATAAAAGACAAACTTCAACACCCATCTCAAAATCTAATTATAGCTCAAGCTTACACCACCTCCTTGAACAACATTTTCTATCTAATTAGCACTTTTTTGTTATGTATTAATTACAGACCAGTCTATTTGCAGAGCAAAAAGAGCAGTCTCTTCTCCTTTATCTGCTACTCATGGTCAATAATTCTGTTTCTCTGGAGTTAGTACGTGTTAGCTTAGCAAAGAGCAGTGGGTCTTAAATGTACTTATGATGTTAATATTTTACTCCTCCATATCACTTCCCATATAGGAATAAATATTCATCGCATTAAATTAACAATGAGCTAAGTTTTGTTTTAGGGAGGAAACTGAGTCAGGTAAAGTTTTATGATTTGCTCATAGTTTAGCTGTTAACACGGAAAAGTATAAAGACCAGATACTTTAAATCTTAGACCTGTGCTTCAGCCATAAAATTCTCTTCACTATTTAGAAGATATTACAAGTACCAATTTGACAGAAGTAGAATGTCTTTTCTTGCCACAGAAATACATTGGAAATTACTCAGGGTGATGTATACTAGCATGATCTATAGCTTAATTGACATACTCTATGTATCCCTGCCAGCACACATATTGCAATATTATATTTCAATCACTGAATTCTTCGTCCGCATGGAAAAAAAATACTTTTGTTGAAATTAAGTCCATTGAATTTTTGAATGTTAAGTAGCAGTATCCATTTGTCTGTAGGAAATACAAGCAGCTTTGTGCTCCATAAACATATATACAAGGTCCTCTTAAAAAAACCATGATAAGTAAGGATCTGTGCTAATAAGGGTTTAGATGTAGGTGAAGACTTAGTGTTTCTTGCATAGCAGCATTCAGCCTGCACCTAGGAACTCAGAAATACTACCTACAGACCTTCGGTTAAGTGTTTTGGTTAGTTTTGCCGTTAGATGAAGTAAAGATAAACCCAAGACACGTGCCCTTCTGTTTAGTTAGAGGACAATATTTGCTTACTGTGAACAGTACTGAAACTGAGACCAAAACAGTGTAAATAATTCCTAATGAATACTTTAGAGTTTTAGAGTTCTGTGCTTAAAAATAGCAATGCTCTATAAGAATTGGTAATGATTGACAGTACCAATGTGGGTAGAAGCACTTCCACTTAATGTCTTTTTTTTTTTCCCTCTCTCTCCCTCTTTCTAGATGCAGCAATTGTTCCATGAAAACTATGAACACAACCGCAAGGGTTACATTCAAGATCTTCACAACAGCAAGATTCACACAGCCATAACACTTCATCCAAACAAAAGACCAGCCTACCAATACAGGCTGCACAATTACATACTGAGTCGCAAAATCTCTGAATTGCGCTATCGGACCATCCAGCTCCACAGAGAAAGTGCCCTCATGAGCAAGCTCAGTAACAGTGAAGTGGATAAGGAAGATCAGCAACTGGGGGTGATGCCATCTTTCAATCATTTCCAGCCACATGAAAGAGATGAAGTCATCGAGTGGGAGTTCCTAACAGGAAAATTTCTTTACTCAATGGTGGCGAACCAGCCACCTCGGCAGAGCCTGAGCAGCGTCCTGCGGGCAGCGCTGGATGACACCGTGATGCAAGTCATGGAAATGATAAATGAGAACTCTAGATCTAGAGGAAGGCTCATTGATTTCAAGGAAATACAGTATGGCTACCGTAGGGTGGACCCTCTGCACGGAGTGGAGTACATCCTGGATTTACTGCTTTTGTACAAAAGGCACAAAGGAAGGAAAGTTACAGTTCCAGTGAGACGTCACGCTTACCTTCAGCAATTATTTAGCAAACCTTTCTTCAAAGAAGCAGAGGAGCTGGATGTACGAAGCCTGCTAGGGGATACCAGCAGTGACATTCAATCTTCCTCTTTTCTTTCAAATTCTTTGAAGATTTTTTCCTCGTCGTTCCAAGGCACCAAAGACATGGGGGGACACAGTGACAAGAAAATACATATTCTTGTCCCTCTCACAGGAAGACTTGACATTTTCTCAAGATTCATGGATAACTTTGAGAAGACTTGTCTGATTCCAAGGCAGAATGTGAAGTTGGCAATAATTCTCTTCAGTTCTGAGCCAGGCCAAGACTCCAGCAAACATATAGAGCTAATGAAAGAATACAGCATTAAGTACCCTAAGGCAGATATGACCCTGATTCCTATGGCAGGAAAGTTTTCTAGAGGTTTAGGTCTTGAAATGGCCTCATCTCAATTTGATAATGGCACTTTGCTCCTGTTCTGTGATGTTGATCTGGTTTTCACATCAGACTTCCTCCAGCGATGCAGAGATAACACTATTCAGGGAGAACAAGTTTACTACCCTATCATCTTTAGCCAATATGATCCAAAAGTAATATATGGAGGCAACCCTCCAGCTGACAGTAGCTTTGTTTTCACAAAAAGAAGTGGATTTTGGAGGGAGTATGGTTTTGGAATTACCTGTATTTACAAAAGTGATTTACTTACTGCTGGTGGATTTGATACCTCAATTCAAGGCTGGGGACTTGAGGATGTAGACCTCTTTACAAAAGTGATAACATCTGGCTTGAAGGCTTTCAGAAGTCAAGAAGTAGGAGTTGTCCATATTTTTCACCCTGTTCAGTGTGACCCCAATTTAGATCCAAAACAATATAAAATGTGCTTAGGGTCCAAAGCAAGTACACTTGCCTCTACCATGCAGCTCGCTGAACTCTGGCTACAGAAACATTCGGGTGTCCAGTACAATCGAACTCTCTCCTGACATCTCAGCCTATTTGGCCTTTTTAGGGGAGTTTACCTCATTACTGTTGTTATTATTTGATTTTGCTGTCATAGTTTTAAACTCTGTCCTCATTGTCTTCCAAAGACTGTTGACCTCAAACAGGATGAGGCTGCTGTTCACTGATGTTTCTTATACCTACTGAACTGGTGAGGTGAATTCCTTTATATTTCCTTTATTTGAAATTCAGTCAAGTCACAGCAAACATATGATCCCATGGAGCACATCCATCACAAGAGACTGCATCAGAAGAATGTTCTCTTTCAGCTTTGGGATGCAGTATCATCTTTGTTGCATTTCTCAGATTCGATGTGATAAAAGTATTTACTGGTGAAGGTACCACAAAAGTGCTTTATGCTTCTTCTGGGGATGGAACTCTATAAGATAAACTTGAGTTTTATAATTTATATGAGGACTTATATGTATAAACGCTAATTTTCTTCATCTTTAGAATTTTTAAAGTAAATGAGTAACTATGATTGTATCTTTATTTAAAAA
>VZTL01048377.1:0-17082 GCA_013400535.1 Scopus umbretta
AACACACATACAGACCACATAGTTCAGTCTGATTGCATTAACTAGCAATGATCACACTTACCTCCAACTGCACCAAGCAGGGTTTCTGTGTACACCACAGCACAGAGTTTTTTTTCAGAAGAAACTTTTCTGAACTCCCAGTCTGACTGTGGCTGAGTATAGAGCTCAGGATCTGGATCAGGTCTTGTTTTATCCCTGGGGATTTTATCTAATCCTCATTGAGTATTGCCAGAGCTTCGCTAACCTTATTTTTTTTCCTTTGGATCCCTCTGATAACATCATCTGCCAGTCGTCATTGTTTAGATGTCTTAAGTTTTTTTTTTTCCCTAAAATAATGTGTGTATGAGAGGAAAGATGCCAAATACAAACCACCCCAAACCCCCAAAAAAGACAAGGGGTGGGGGAAGACTGAGGAATATTAAAAGGAGAAACTCCTGCCTTTGATGGGTGTGTTTTCCAAGGAAAATAGAAGAAAATAAAACACAGACCAAGAAAAACATCCCATTTTCTGCTGCCAGTCCATTTTATGACTTTAAAAACCAGTCAGTTTTATTCAGCACAGTTTCTGGGAAGGAAAAAAAAAGGGGGGGAAGGATCCACACACTTCTAATCATATTCAAGTAGGCACTCTACAAAACCTGCTGGAAGCCAGCAGTGGTGATGACTGGCTCATTACCATTATATAAATAGTATTTAAAGTGCAGCTGGGCCCTCACATGAGCAGAGACCTAATTGATGCCGAAATATGTTCATTTCAAGTCCTGTGACTTCACGTGGAAAATATTACACAGGCTAATTAATGGCAATGAGAAGAGATGATGCATTGCCTTATATAACAAGTGACTGAAATGTTGAGCCTGCATCCAAAGGAAAAAGGGGAGGGGGGAAGAGCTCTGGAAGTTTAAAGCATAAAAAGCCCCATCAAAATAAAATGCATGCTCATGTACTCACAATGACACACACATAATCAAGAAATAGAGACATTCAGGAGGAAATGACTTGCTATTTATCTTATGGCTCTCAAGCCAAATCTGAGTTTATTGTATGTCCTTGACAGAAAGACAGCACAAAGCTTAGTGGTTATACAGAACAGTTCAGGAAAATATAAATACCTTGATTCTGGCAATTCTGAACACTACCTACCTAATATCTTTTTCAGGCAATTAGCAAAGTTGCATCTACCATGTTGTTGCTTAATGCATACAAATAAGAGTTGGCTCAAGTTGGGAATACAGGCTTAAGTAAATGGGAGAAAAGAATTGGGCACTGCTGTGCAACACAACAGACAGATAATTATCATGGTCTCCTTTAGCCATAAATCATACACATGTGTAAACTGAAACTTTACTGAAAGCTTTTAGTCTAATGTATGGTTAGCCATACTAGAAGGTGTAGTGAGCTGTGAAAAAGGTGTGGCCAAAAAGATTAGAAGTGTGGACAAGCCATTTTCAGGTAAGGCCAATAGGACTAGATCCAGCACTGGTTAGTTAGGTGACTGTTTATGAATACCAGGTTGTCCCTACCAAGATATGACCAGTCTTTATTCTGGAATACATTGAGGAGCAAATATCTCCTGAAGTTGTTCAAAGACACAGATAGGGGATGCTCCATGCAGATACAAAGTCACAGAAGTTAGAAAACCAGCACTGGGTGTCTGGCAGCTTCTCTGCCTTCAGATGACTGTTTGGCACATAGATATTATCCATGCTTTGCCTCAGGACAGGATCTGACAACCCTAAATGCTGGGTTTTCCAATGCCTTCCTAGAAGACTTTATGATAGTGCCACTGATCTCACCATGAGGAAAAAAAATTGCTCCAAATTTCTCCTTTGTTTATATTTTCTTACATTATTCATAGCAAATCTCTTCCTATTTTCTGCAGTTTGGTTATTTTACCTCCCCTCCCTGCTTACTTAATGCCTGTTTTTCTGTTGTTTCCCTGGGTTTTTTTTTCATCTTCAAATCTTTATCCTTTCTACATATATCATACGTTCCAGTTCTTTCATAATTTAAAGATGTTTTCCTTGAATTTCAGTATTTTGTAATTGTCTTCATTTTGAGAATCAAATTCAGTGTTCTGGGTTTTGATCTGTCTAGATTTTGTGGCTTGGTGACTTGATCCCATTGCACAATTCCCACTGACCTGTCTTGTTGCTAGTTCATGCCATAAACCAACATTTGCCATAAACCCTTGGCTCTTTTTTCTTTATCTGCCTTATAATCTTACTGTCCCATTAGTTCTCTGTGGTGTTTTGTTTTCATATAGGCACCAATGAATAGAATTAGACTGCATCCTTCCTTTATGCCATTTACTCCCAGATTATACTCCTCAAATTGCTTTTCTTCTACTTTTCTGCTGTGGTTGTTTTTGTGACTCCTCCCAAATTATTGGTGTTTGTAAATTTCATCAAGCGCCTGATTATTTCCATTTCCAGAGATTAACGAAGATGTTAAATGACACTCTTGCAGAATCCAAGTAGGCACATCTGTCTCCATGAAACAATGTTTATAGCTAAGCCAGCAGCAATGATTTTTGGAGTAGAATCTCAGGAGATAATTTCTGAAAAACCAAAAATGTATCATCTGCTCAGAGTAATTTCTTACTGACATTGCAGTACTAGCAAGCGCTGTTGATGTGGAGTGTCAAAGACCACACCAAACTAGGGCTGGTTTTCCTTCCTCTTCTCCAGTTTTCTGCAACACAAGTGGACGTTACTTGATATGTGGATAGCTTAGGGTACAGCCAGGACATCACATGAGACAATATAGACCCACCAAGGGATAGATGGCATTAACAACCCTCTTTCTTTGACTAAATTACCTGAGGTCTGCCTATCCACCCATCCATCATGATGGCTACTTGTGACATTTGCTGTCCAAACAACCAATATACTCTCCCCTGAAAAAACTCAGAGCTGAACAAAAACCCAGACAAAGCTTTCCACTCTATGTGCATCTCCCTTAGGGGAAGGAATAAAGCACAAATAACACCAGGCAGATGGCAGCTATGCTATTTTCTACCCCTGCTGGCAGGGGCTCAGAAGCAATGGCCGTGAAAATGCATAAGACCCAGGACAGAACAAAATCAAATAGTTTCTCATCATTTCATTTCCAAATAGTTTCTCATAATTTCCCTTCTAACAGTTCAATGTTTCATTTCAGCAAATGAGAATGTCGTCGTAACGGCCACACTGGTAGAAAATCAGAATACCTATTCCTGAAACAAGCTCTCCCAGAAAGACTTGCTTACAGCTAGGCATGTATATTGTGTGTACATTTATCTTTACTCTTGCCGCAAGCAGGGCTAGCATGGGGCACCTGAGAGTGATAGGGGGAGAGTGAACTTTATCCAGAACTGCCTTCATATGATCTTTAAGCTTCCCTTGCATATGTTGCCATCCAGTCGCACTTCCCAAATTCATGCCAGTAGTTCCTTTAATCACACCCCCACATGTTTTTGTTTGTTTATTAAGTGCCAACTGCATGGCCTGGGGCAGGCAAAGCAACTGAGACTTGCCACATTTCAGACTCACACCTGCATCTGGGATGCAAGTGATACCTTCCAAGTGTGGTGTGTCTCAGTTAGTGACTGTTCAATAAGCATTAATAGAGAGGAGGGGGCTGGGTCTAGGCTACCTCATATAGGTGTTTACAGGAAGCTCCACACCTGTCCATGTCCAGTGACCTTGTCTGGCAGTCCTGGGCTCCCCTGTCCTCTGGTCTGTTCAATACATACACCGTTTGCAGCTACCTAAGCCTGCCATAATCAATGTGGTGTAGACCCTGGATGGAGTCCAAAGTGTTTTGCCTGAGGTTGCAAGGAAGATAACCAAAGAAAGCTGTGATTTGAAACATTATCTCCCAAATCCTAATTAATTTCCCTACTGGCAGGGACCTCTCTCCCTCCTCTTGTGATTTAATTTACACACTTGAAATAATGAATGAAAATAGAGCAGGAATGAGAGGAGCGAGGCTGCTGTGCTGGTGCAGGGCTTTGAACACACCTTCCAGAGGGGAGCTCCAGCATGGAGGCTGGCTTGCTTGCTCTGGTGCAGGGGCCTTTTCCAAATTCAGCTCCACCTGGGACCCCTGGTTACAAATCTTCTCAGGCCTCAAGGGTCTGAGATCCCCTTGAGGGATCACTTCCCCTCACCTGCTGCCAAGAAAAAAGACCTCCATTTAGTGCTCTGTAGATGAGGAGCCTGTATGTGCAGCTGTACATTTACATGGGCAGCAAGAAACAGGCACCCTTCAGGAATTCTGTCTATGAAATCTTGGATGGGATGATGCCAGAAGACTTCAGAACTGGTTCTCTAACTTGAAGGCCTTTAATAACACGGGTGGTTATAGAAAATTTGTGATGACCAAAGGACTGACCTAATTTTCTTGCGGCATAGAGCCTGGCATGAATAAAGCCTTCCTTCTGTCTCTTTTTTTCTCATGTCTAAGCATTGACATGGATGCCCTTTAAGTTTTATCTTCTACTGCCATGAAAGCTGTTCTCCAAAGATTTCCGGTTTCACATTGCCTTTTCTAGTACTAACAAATATTAATTCAGTTGAAACAGCAGACTCTTGTGGTCTACAGTTGCAGTGAACTAGGCACAAAATACCTGTCTTAGGAAAAATAAAAGAGACAGGGGGTAAAGTACAGTTCAGCAAGAGTTTTTACACTTGCCTCTGTTGTTTTTTCTCCATTTTTTTAAAATGACTTGGGGTAATATTTTTTAAAATGATTGCTAGGCAGGGATGTTTCAGAGGTGAACTGTATCCTCTAAACAGCTTCGACCTAGTGATCTCAGAGAGGAAGAGAAAAAGTGGCTGAAACCACCAGCAATCTCCAGCTGCATCTATGGCTTTGGACAAGTTTGATCCCAACCCAAATGCTGACAGATCAGGGCCTGTGCTGTGCAATTTTTCATTTGATACTCTCCAGCTTTGATTTCTGGGGAGGGGAAAGGAAAGGGTGGGTACAGGATCAAAGGTGCCAGCTACATCCACACCCTCACGTTAAATCCAAACCCACTTGCTTTAGGATGTTAAAGAAGACATAGAAGAAAAACCAGAAGAAATATAGGAAGATAACTGTAAGAAATAATTGCAGAAAGAGAGGGAAAAAGGTCATTTGAAGCTCATATTCCATTGAAAGTTAGCTGTGCAAATGTAAACCTTACAAAGAAACATGCACTTTTTTTTTTCCTTTCATTTTGACATATATGCATCCTGTCATACCACTATCCAGAATGGAACAGGAAGGTCAGTTTTACCCAGTCCCTCTTGTGCCATGCTGGCAGAGTCATAATGGATCATTTGTGTGTCAGCCTGGTGCCTTCCCAGCTGGTAAAGAGCAGATGAAAAATGGAGGAGGATCACAAGATGTCACTGAAAGAAATGAAGCTGCATCAACACTTTCACTGGGGAGACTAGGCCAAGGAGTGGGTTGAGTTCTGGTGCTCTCCTCTGATCAATGTCTAGATATCATGCTCTTGCTGGTAGAAAGCCTATGACTGTAGAATTGTAGTCTGAGCTCACACAGCCCACAAATCCCAGATGCCTCTGGTGCACATGATCTCAAGCCTCTTCTAAAGTGGATTCTGGAGTGGGCTTATTTGTCCAACATTGATTGCCAAAAGAGCAGCCGGGAAATGTGGAGGCAGCTGAGCCAGGCATGGTGAATGTCCTTAAAGACTGATGTAATAGAAGAGTGTACCTTCAGACAGGAATCCAGACTGGAGGGATTTCAGGCCATTTGTTTGGCATCAGAGTGGTTGTCTGACCTGGAGGGCATAGCTGGAAGAGGTGCCATGAGTATAGGTTCAAATAAGTTAGTAGCTAAAAGTATGGGACTGGCTGAGAAAGAAAGGCTGGAGTACAGCCTGTGGACCCTGAGGAGAAGCTGTATCTAGATCATCAAGTAGGATCTGCTGCATAAGACTCCCTTTGTCAAACAGTATTAAATCCCTTTGCAGCAGCCACTCATAAGGAACTCTTCAGGGGGACCAAAAGTCTCCATGGGGTCAGTGATCATTTGGAATAATGGTTGGATTAAATAATATTTTGTATATGTGTATACTAGTGTTCACATACCACTGTGCTATAGATAAGGGTGAGTATGTGGCTGTTGTCAAGGGCCTTGAGTCCTTGAGTCACTTCTTGCACTAACCTGGGGTTTACCTTGCCCAGATATTACTGCAACAGCTGTTACTGGAGAAAATCCTACCTTGGTCAAGAGGGAATCAGTTGGCGGTCTCCATCACTGCATCAGGGGGAGTGCAAAATGAAGCAGGTGGTGTGCCATACTCCAAAGCTCTGAAAGAGCAACCAAAGAGCTTTGGAAAGGACATTTAAGGGTGTAAAAGTTAATCTCTTATTGATGAAACTTTTTGTGGTGAAATATCATGAAGAAAGTTAGGGGAGGTTCTTTAAGGGTCTGGCTTCAGGGGTTGTAGTATTGCTTGTTTTCTGTGTAGCTGGTAGTGCTGTTTGCCAGTGATCCAAAAACAGAATAGCATTTGCCTCAGGCGACATAAACATTCTTCTAGAGTGAAGCCTTTTCAGCAAGAACTGACCAACCCAAACTCCTTTTTAGAAAGGGCAGCCTCTGATGGTACAGACAGAATAGCAGTTCCCTGCAAACTTTGAATGCAGGAGAGACAAATGTTAACAGAAACTGGTGCTGGAGGGATTTCCTGCAAGGACAAGCGATGTTCTGCATATGTGATTTGAATTCTGCTCAAATGTTTCTTTTCCATTGCTGCCCTCTCTGGTTTCCCTTAATTAGTCAACTTACTTGTCACTGGACTGTCCTCCAGGAGGACTTCAGAGATTGTATTCACAGTGGTCTCAGCGTGAGTCCTCCCTTCTTATCTGCTGAAGCCACAAAAGCAAAAATGGGCCAAACTCTTTCCCAGCGTATTGTCAATAGTTATACCTCAAATGAACTTGGTTTAGTATGCCACTTTTCTTTAACAATCCTTTCCCAATGCTAAATTAGATAGGTTATATTCAGTAATTTCTGGTAGAACCTTCATCAAGAAATTCTCCCTGTAGGGAGATGGAAAGATTGGTAGCTTTTTATCTGTCTTAATATCTGCATTCAAGCTGATATGAGGCCTAGATGCCTCTGTTTGTCCTTGTATCTAGGACAGCAACAGTACCTAGTGAAACACATGCACAGTCACATACAAATGTACTTCTGCTCCAGCCTGGAGGGTCTTCCAGGGAGTTCATCCTGAATGGCATTGTTCATTCTTTCATCTCACTGATAGTGCTAGCAAATGAGGCCCCACTTGGGAAGCCACTGCAAAAGCCTTATCTGATTGCATTTATAAATAACCTGGGCTGGATTTGAATGATTCATCTAGGAGAGAATGTATCCCACTACATAATCCACACACCAAGACATGCAACTCTTGCTTTCATGAGGTGAAATATTCCAAAAGGTGCAGGAGAAGCAACGTGGAGAAGGGAGGATTGAGTCTGGAAACAATATACTAACTGATGTATAGCATCCAAGCATAATTGGTAAGAGAGTAACTGCTGCTAAACTACCAGCAAGCACACCAAAGAAAGGTATATCTCATACAAAGCCATGAGACACATTGCTCAGAGGACAGCCTGGAACCCAGATGTGACTGCCTGGCATTAAGGTAATGGCACGGAGCCACTGAATGTAAAGACCATGTGGGTTTAAAAGAATTTGCCCAGATGACTTCTGCCCTATAACCAGTGCGGTCATAAACAGCATGTGCTATTTCCTCATCATCTATAACAGAGGCTTCCCTTGGCCAGAGAGAGCACAAGATTGATTATTCTTGGCTGATCTTTTCTTGCTGGACAGAAGCTTCCTGATTCACATTCAAATTTTGTAGAGTTGGTCTTGTCATTCTCAGATTGCTAGTTCAGCTGCTCCATTAGGGGATGTCCAAGAATGGAGAAGAAAGGGAGAGGTTCCAAAAGTTGAGACTGAAAAGTCTGAGACGTGCATTTCTCTTTTTCACTCTCAATATGAGTTTGAACCATATTTAATGCAATGTAAGCTTTACGAAGTCATTGGCTCCAAAGTCCAACTCCCAAACCAAAGGTTCCTCTGGTAATGTGAACCATCGTGCATTGCATCTGCCATTTTCTTTGCTGTTTGCATTTGCAACAAAAAGCAGTATGTTAAAGAAAAACACATGACAAAATGAAGCATGGTCAGTCAGGGAAAACAGGTGGCACAGCTGTCCCCTTAGTTGTCACCTTTATGAATATGTGAGACTTCCAAAGCCAGAAGCTCACATCTACCTTGCTAATTACATCAACGGCAGGGAAGCACCTCCAGCAATAAAGGAGATCACATTCTTGATTGCTGGAATTCTAACCATTTGTTTTTAATTTTGTAGGTATTTAAGCAGATAAGAAGAAACAAAGATTCTTTGCTGGATCTTTGCCTTGGAAATATTATTCATGTTGCTCCATTTACCTGAGGCTAACAAGTTCCTTTCTTCACCTCTGTCTAGGTGGTATCTCTAGAAACTGAGTTCCTTGAACTAATACAAGTGAGTAAAAGGACTTAACTCAAAACCTCATGCAGGCAAGGAGAATCCTTGCATGGATTTCCAGATACTATGGGTTAGATCACAAACAAGTGCTGCTTTACAGTTCCAATAGTGCAGTGCTGATCACCTTTGTCTTCAAAATCAGGGAACCAAAAGATCCTCAAAGCTTTTGCCTCTCCAGAAAGTGCAATCTTAAATAGACACACATGTCCCCAAAGCCTCTTTATGATCTGACTGCAAAAACACATTCTACTGTACCAGTTCGTTATTAATTCTTTAAGTGATCACAGACACATTAGTTCAAAGACAGTTTTAAAAAATGGTCAGAGCAAGGAATGGAGCCTGATTTTGAATGGTCATTTCACACCTAACTTTAAGCACAAATAATGAAGACACGGGTACCCTAAATTCACTCTTGCTTTATGATTAGTCAGCACTTACAATTGCACAGGTTAGAAATAGAAACCATAAGTTAAGCATTTAATATTAGGATAAATTTACTTCCATTTCATTACCAGATTTGAACCTGACAAAATGGTCTATCTACATATTTTCCACTAGTTGTTACCTTCCAGAATAGATGATGCACAGGAAACATCAAGCCAGAAGTTGATGTTACAGTAAGCTGTAAGCAAAAGGGAGTTGTAATTGAAAGCATTTCCATACCATGGCATTGCTAAGTGGCTGTTAATTATGGGATTCCTTCTTCTAAAGCAATCTTCCACTTGGATACCAAGTATAACTCCTGCCAAGAGGTCTCTGAAATGTCATCAACAACTGTGCTTTCTGACAAAAAGATAAAGTTAACTAATTGTAAGCACCCTTTGCTGATGAACTTAAAAAAACCCCACTGGCTTCTCTTCCTGGAGAGACAGCAAATAATGCGGGTCATGTGCATTAATATTTTTGCACTGACATAAATTTGGCACAGGCCTTGGGTTCTTGCCAAGGTGCCACCTGGAACCGACACCATACATTTAACACAACACAGAGCAACAGCCATAGAAAGTTAAGTCACAAGACCCTATCCAGCCCAGTGCCTTACCTCTGGCAAAGGAACATTTGGGGATATCTGAGGAAGAAGTATAGGAGACAAGGCATATATATCATGATCCTCCTCTTAGCAGTCCTCCCATGGCCTCTGTGTGATTTAAAGTCATCCTGGACTAAAGGGTATTTCTCAAGTTGCTGGGATTAGCAGCCACCAAGACATATCACTGATGGACTAATCGTATTTTGAGCCCTTGTGTAAGTTAAGTTCCATAATATCCTGTGGGAATGTGTTCTTTGATTTAAATATACATTGCATAAAAAAGCACTTCTATGAGCTCAAAGGCAAGCCACTGCCTGTTAATTTCACTGGTGTGCTGCTAACTTCATTATAATAGAGAAATAGTTACTAATTGTTCCTTATTCACTTGCTCTGCATCATTCATAATTCTGTAGGGTTCTATCATACTTCTCTCAGCCACCTCTTTTCTAAATAGAAGCTCTCTAGCTTGTTCAATGCCTCTTGGCAAAACTACTCAATGCCTCTTGGCAAAACTGTAGTACTGTGCCTTTTTCAGCTTTATAATATATTTCTTTAGTGGGGTGGGACCAGAACTCCACTCAATTTCCAAGTGGTGGGCACAGCCTTGGTCCAACCAGTGCAGCTATATTCTCTGGTTTTGTCTCATCTCAGTTGTGTTCCTGATGTTCTGTGGGCCTCTGTGACTGCCAGTGAGCACTGAGCTGACATTTTTAGACAAACGACTGTCATGGTTCCAAGATCTCTTTGTGAACAGAAATAGCTAAATTATAGCTCATCTGGATAGTGATTCTCCCCCCACCCCCATGTGCATTACTTTGCCTTCATCAAAACTGTATTTATGGAATTGAAATCCCTGATCACTTAGTTTCATTAGTAACCTAACAGGAGAGAAACAACTCATCTGGCAACAGAGAGCCATTTTAACCACAGCCAGGATTATTGTCACCCAAACTGATTAGTGGTTAATAATACATTGATATAGCAATCTACAACTGCATTTTACATGTATGGCTAAGTTAATTTTTCACCTCTGCTTTAATTTAAATCAGGCACTTATTTACCAGGTATGTTGTAGCATAACGTAGATGGTTTATAACTGAACCAAGGCCAACTTCATGTCCAAATGGGAGCAGCATGCCCTGGCAATCTAGGCAGTCTCCTCAAAAAATGCAAAGGAATGAAATTGCCAGGAGAATCTATCTTCCAGTCTTCTTCCTAGCAGTGGTGCATTCCCTGGGTACCTCAAGATTCAGAAAGTTTAGCAGGTCTTTGCACTTACCAATACATGGATGGGAGCCTTCATCCTGCCAGTTCATGGTGGCTTCAGTTCTTTTCTGCCTCCTTTTCGCTTTAGCCTCTTCTCTTTTCTGATGCCTGTTTTAAACACACAGCCATATTTGTGAAATCACCAGATCCTCTAAAATTTATTCTGAAAATCTAGATCACTGTATGGCTGCAAAACATTCCTCTGTAGGACTGGGTATTAAATTAAGTACAAATTGTTGTTCTGTTTACTCTTCATTGTGTTGCTTCCTCATACTGACATACTTTCTGCAGACATTGAAATTCTGGATCAGGGACTGCTCCATTTGGTATTGGTTTGCACAGAGCCTAGCCTGACAGGTGCTTGATTTTAAAATCTATGAGGAAAAGGTGTTTTATAGGATAATGTTACAGCTGTCACAGAAAGAGCTGGCACAGTGTATTTTTGGAGAAAGGATAAAAGAAAGAAGGGGCAATTGCATTGCTTTTCTGTGATGGTAATACCCCTGCTGTTATGTTTCTTACCAACTTCTCAGACTTTCCCTACAGATTGTTAAAATGCTTATAATGACAAAGGATTCTTTTTACCACTAATTCTGCAGTCTTTTCAGTAATTTTCCTATAATCAGCCAGGGTGAGAAATGGCAAATATGACATTGTGCCCTCTTTGCTTGGATGTGCTTTCAGCCTTCAAAGATTGTCATGTTTATTCCTATCTCTGCCACCAGGCTGGTGATATTGTGCCAAGATGTTTCCACCTCTGGAAAATAAACGTAATTATTTTGGAAGCTCCTTTGCAAGTCTGTTGTGGGATCTGCTGACACAACGCTCCGTATAAAAGCTGAACAATATTATGATTATTGTTTTTATTCCTCCTAAAGTTTGAGAGCTGATTTGCAGTCCCTCCTCCTTGGCAGCTGATGGGATCTGCAGGATTTATTTTTTATTACTGACCTTTTCCAAAGCCTCAGCAATTGTTTCTTTCCCTTTCTAAAATACACATGCAGCTCTAAGCACAAGTCAAAGGCTGAAGTGCTATTTTTGAATGGGTTTCTACACTTATTTTTATTTTATTCCTTTTTCTCTCTTTGTAACCCCTCCTTAACAAAGACAGAAATTAATGGAATTCCATTTTGGAAGGGCATGAGAAACAGATGCAAACAAGCATGCATCAGGCAAGGCATTGTCTGAAACCTCTTCAATTGGAAGAGCAGATTTAGAAAGACATTTGATGCTGGCAGCCTGTTGAATTGCTACCACCAGGCACAGCAAGATAACTGTCCATCTAGCTGTATAAATAAGCAAGTAAGCACCATGCACAAGTAAATAAATATATATATAAAAGTATGTAAATATGATCCTTGGAGCAGAATTGAAAAGCTGGAATTAGGATAAGCAGTCTCTGTATGTCCCTTTTTAAATTTTATTTCCGCACTAATATGCTTAATACTATTTACAGAGTTTTTTTAGAACAGTTCTCTGTTTCTCAGTACCTCCTCTCCCTGCATTTTCATAGGATCTTAGTCCAGAGTTAGGTGAGGGTATTGTAGGACTTCAGCTAAGCCTGGTACAGTGCTCATGAGATGGGTGAGACCCCTGGGGGGTTTTCATGTTCTCAAGTTTCGAAATGTTAGCAAGAAATTCACAACTGCCCTACCTAACCCCATAGTTGTTCTAGCACCTGGAAGCTCACTTTGTGCCTAGGGGATGTCTGTGGAGGGATTGCCCGTGGAAGCCGGACATTGCCTTCACACGTGCACAAAATGGCAGTCCCGAGCACTGAGCATTTTGTTGTCAGGCATAGCACATCTGGTCTCTGTTGGATCTTACCCCTAAATCCTGCAGATTTGGCCAATTTTATCTGCCGAGCAAAACAATGGGAACTTTCTCCATGTGTCAGGCTGAAAGCTACAGAAATAATCTTCCATGGCCTGACAGCCTGGGGGCCAGCTAAGGTGATGAATATTTGTCCTCTCAGAACCAGGCTGTGATTCCAGTTCATTTGTGTTTCAGTTATGAGAAATTTGACTCACTCTGGCCCAGAGAGGAACTGAACTGGCGGCCTAGAAGTGAACAATGCTTTTCAGAGGATCCAAGCAGCAGAGCTGTCTCTGCATGAAGGATTGTAAATGCAACATTGTAGAGGGGCCATCTGGAGACCCTTCTGACTTGAAGGGTAAGTGGTTGAGATGATGGGTCCCATAAACTCTGCAGTGTCTGATATGTTATACTGTTGTGGTTTAACCCCAATNGACAACTCCTCCAGTTTCTATACCGAGCGTGACATCATATGGGATGGAATAGCCCTGTGGCCAGTTGGGGTCAGCTGTCCTGGCTGTGCCCCCTCCCAGCTTCTTGTGCACCAGGCAGAGCATGGGAAGCTGAAAAGTCCTTGACTAGTGTAAACACTACTTAGCAACAACTAAAACATCAGCATGTTGTCAGCATTGTTCTCATACTAAATCCAAAACACAGAGCTATAGCAGCTACTAGGAAGAAAATGAATTCTGAATTAAGCTGAAACCACGACATATACACAGACCTGTTGGATGGCATTTACGCCAAGCAAAGAGGGGACATCTCTGTGGGCATCTCTTGCTTGACTGTTGTCAGCACATCATTAGTTTACTGTGATACGATAAGGCACTGGGATGTTGCAGTCAAACTCCATGCCCACTTCTGTAAATACAACTCCGTGTGGCCCAGTTCCCCAGGATGTTACTCAGCTTGTCCTTTGCTGGTAGGAAACACCCCTCTGCCAGGGTTTAGCCTACTGAGTGTTAGAGGTTTGTTCCTGACAGGGCCATCGACTCCTGTGGAGACAGGTTGCACAAAATGCAGAGAAAAGTCAGACCAAGCAGTGACATAAAACAGCAGAGCCCTTTTCATTTTCTTTGGACATGTTGTGGAGCTCCTTGCCAAAAAGACACTGCAGGACGTCAGATTCAAGGCTGAACAGAAAGCACACCTCTCCTTAGGGGTGACAGTAATGGGCAGTTAGATAACAAGGATAAAATGGCAAGGATTAGAAGGATGAAAGCCACTTGTTCTTCACAGCTCAAGTCTATCTTCTGGGAAGAGACTTATGTGGGACTCACCTGTGTAAGGCTCTTCCACTCCGAGCCCTGACGGCAGGCTGAGATGTTCTTCACAGGGCATTCAGCCAGCTGTTGTCTCCATGGACTTCCCCAGACCTGTGATGCCTTGCCAATATCAAAATGAGCCCATCATCTGCTGGCTGCTTTGGAGTGAGGAGAAATACCTTGAATGGCTCTCATCACCTGCTGTTCAGCTTCTGTACATGCCTGTACAAGCTGTGAGGAACTGGAGAATCAGTCCTTTACTCTGCCTCAGTTTTCTCATCTATAAAACAGCAATCAAGACCTTTTAGTTCTGCCACCAGTAGTGGGCTAGAGATCTGGTGTAATACAATGATACCGTCCTGACCATTTTCTGTGATGTGGTTGCCTCTATTATTATAAAAGTTCTCATTTTCATCTGGGGTCTATTTGCTAATCTCCAAAGAGCGATCATGATGTGGCATATGTTTTCTTACCTTGCTTAGATGATCATATGCAAGGGTATGTAATAAAAAGCTTGATTCTGAAATAGGACAGCACAGATTTTGCATTTAAATCTGGTCTTCAGCCATACTTGGGAAGTGTGTTATATGTTCCAAGAGACAGCACTGTAACCTTTAGTCCTATCCCTGGTTTCTTTTTTCCTGCCTGAATTTAGCTTTAAATTATACTGGCTAGCAATATCCACCAGGCGACGCTAAAGTAATCTGAGATCCTGGGGCATATCAAAGCCCTGATCACACCCTCCATGTCCTAATCCTGCTTCTTATTGTAGCTGCAGGTAGGTGAGGAGGTCGGCAAGGGGCAATCCTCTACCATGAAGAGGCAGCGTGATCTTGCCACCTCCAGAGATGCTAGTTCAACTTGTTGCTCCAGCACAACACAACCCCCCACCCCTTCCAGCCTGAGCACAGGGTCAGGGTGTAGGTGACAATGATTATACTGTCACTCCTTTGCCTGTGTGGGCTTTATGGCTGGAGGGCTGTGAAAAGAAGAAGGAGCATGTGTGTCTGGCACGCTGAATAAGGGAGGGAGCTCCAGGCACGGGCATGATGACAGTAGATGGTGAAATCATTAGCCCAGGATTATAGTGAGAGATGGGGCCTGAGCCACAAGAACAGAATCTGTATCCAGAGCTCGGGGGTGGGGGGGTTGGGCTTGGGCCCATCTTGAATTCAAACTTCAGTGCAGAATTCAGCAAAAATACACACCAGGCCCAAGGGATAAAAACCAACTTATTCACACATGCAGATCAGCAATAACAGTGGAGGAGATGCAGAGAAGTACCTGCCAAGTACATTTAAAAAATATTAATTAATGATCTCTTCTTTTTCTTTTAATTTTTTTTCCTTTTTTTTTTTTTTTTACTCAGTGGGAAAGCCCCTCCCCACTTTTATATTGGATCTGGCGCCTTGATTTCCTTCTCACTGAGACATTACATCCATCCCCAGCACAATGAGAAACACGGCTCTGCTGTGTGATAAACACGGTGACCCAGCTCTCCAGATCCCTCCCTTGGAGACCAAATGTCCAGCTGACCTTGGAAAGGACAAACCGCCTGCCAAGGCAAAGGTAGCTGCAGGGAGATTCAGAGCCAGGACACCCAAATTCAGCCTCCACTGGAAAAAAAAAAAGGAAAAATAAAGGTCACTTTTAGATTTCAATCAAGATTAGAACTTCCCAGGTTCAGGCTTGTTTTAATAAGGGGGCTGAACCAGATTGCTAAACTGAAACTTCCTGGCCCACTGGGGATATTTCAGCTTTGGAGTAAAATCTTGTTTCAAGCTCTGCGAGTTTGAATTCTTTTCTAGTAATAACTCCATATCCTGCTTGAATAAACCGGTAGTGAAGGTGATGGCTGGTTAATGTTGTGGCTAGTTCTGTGCTTTATGACAGTGCCCCTTACAGTGTTTATGGACGAGCATTTAGAAGATTGGGTAGTCAGGGGGGAAGGCTTGAACACTAGAATGGTTCTGGCAAAACACACAAAAAAAGAACTGCTCTGCTATGCCTTACTTGCTGAAGATTAATTATTTATTTTTAATGCTTCTAACTTAGGATGCTGCTTGTTTTATGCCTTCGCAGTGATTGCTTCAGGAAGAGCCATCTGAAGAAAAGAAAGTTGGTCGTAGGGTGCACTGGAAACCATCTGTGATACATGTGTGCTTGTAATACTTTGATGCATTCAATCATCCTTCTGAACAGAAGTCTACCCTCCTGAGGACAAAAATCTATGCCAGACAAGGAGCTTTCCTCCTGGGCCATTAAAATGTGGCTGGACTGCTACAAGGATGCTATTGCTACAACCATTTCCACCTTGGTCTTTACCTAGTGGGTATAACCTGATTGGAGGATTTGTGCCTCGGAGGACTGGGATTGCTGCTGTTGATGTTTTGATCTATTGCTCAAGAGAATAAGCTGTGAACATAAGAACAGCTGTTGCTGGTCAGGCCAAACAACAGTCTCCATCCACAGAAGCTCTTCCCTGACACTAGACACCGGTGGGTGCCTGGAGAAGAGTATGGGCAGAAGACAGTCCTGTAACAGTCTTTCCTCCAACTGTTCTTGCAGTTTCCAGTCACATGGGTGATTTTTTTATGTAATGGCTTTCCATGGATTTCTCCCTCATGAACTGATCCAATCACTTGTTGAATTTGATGTCCTGAGGCAAGGAGTTCCACAGCTGAGTTACCTGTTTTGAGAGGAGCCACCTTTTTTTTGTCCTTAACCTGCCTCCTACTAGTTTAATGTGACACCTGCCCAGCCTCTCCTTCCCAGAATAAGCTGCACACAGCAAAAAACCAATCCTCCTTAGGAATGGGGTCAACTGGGGAGATGACCTCCTTTCATAAACTCCAATGGAAACTTTTCCTCATGGTGCTTCTAAGCTGTGAAGAGATGAGTTCACAGAGTCACATGGGCTCAGATCGGAGACAACGCTGCACAGGGGTTGACATGTGTGTGATAACACATGGGCTGGGCTGGGTTGGCACAACAAGATGGCTACTTACACTATGTTCTAGTAAATAAATTTTGAACTTGACCTTCAGGACATTAGTTTCTACTCTTACCAGGAAGAATCATTTGCTGTTGCTGTTTTCATTTTTTTCAGTAAATAAATCAGTCCAGCCCAGATTTTGACCTTTTACAGAGTTAAAATGTAAACA
>VZTL01048378.1:5920-24360 GCA_013400535.1 Scopus umbretta
CCCCCCCCACCCCCCCCCCCCCCCCCCCAATATCTTTCCTTGGAAAAATAACCGTCGAACAAGAGGGGTTTACATATTCTTCCATGTATTGTGCACTCCCTGCACAAGAAGCTTCCTTCAGATGCTATGAAGTACCTTTAATTTCCTCTGCATGGAGTTACTCTCAAGGATAGGAGACACAAGACCTTTTGCTCTCTGCTAGTTAAATATAGGCATGACTACGTCCAAGAATTAAAAGATTCTTATGAAGACTTATGGGAAAATTTTCATCTATGAATTACAGTTATGTTCAAGAGCAGCCAAAACACTGAAGCTAACAAAGACTCATCGGCCAAAAATAGTGGAAGTCAGACTTACATCAGCAAAGCCCCAAAGTATTTATATTAAGCTCTTGGAAGAAAAAGATCTCTCTGTAGCACAGTTTGTGGAATCTATGCTAAAACAGTTTATATGCATGTCATGGTAAAATCTTTGTCTTTTATTGGGCAGAATAAGGCTCTGATGAGTGATGAATGAGACTGAACAGTGCATGCATTCTCAGGGATTTTGATAAGAAAACGCCACAGAAGACTTAAAGGCCAAGTAATGCTTTCTTATCACCATATAAAAACATAACTTTTTAAAACCATATTCAATTTCTTTCTACATGGAAACAGAGTTTAAAAAAAAAAGCCACGACATACTGAATTTTTCGAATAAAATTCTCTAGTAAACAAAAATATACTAGGTTAGTTCAAACTCTGAAAGAAAAATATTTTTTATTACAATACGGAAGTGAATTAAATGCATGGTGCACTCACCTCCACTTTGCATGTGTACTACCTTTGGAAAACAAACAAACAAAAAAAAAAGGGACTCTTGAGTGAGATAATGGGGAAGAAACACTCAAACCCAAGATTTTTAGTTTTTAAAAAAAAGGAAAAACACAATGAAAGAGTCACCTTTGGTGGTATCCAACAAAAAAAATCCACCGAAAAGCCATGAATTCCATGGACACATTTGCGACTATATAAAACACAATCTGCTACCTCAATAGTAGACTGAAGAAAAAGGGAACCATTACATCTAGACACCCAAGATAGCCACTTTTCCTCTTATAAGCCAAACAACCTTCAACCAACTAACTGAGAAATAAAGTTGGAATTCAAAGCCTACATTTCATCCAATCCTTTTGTAGGATCATACTTTGAAAACAGTTAGAGGTACATTAATATTTCTGCATTTAAATATTCAGTTGCAAACTACTACCTTTGCATAGTCAAACATGCGTAAATCAGAGTACATATCAAGAGCTAGGTTCTCATGTCCACTCTTTTTGTACAACTTTGCTGCCTCATGGAATTTTCCCTGGTAGGCATAAACATCTGCTAGGAACAGTTCATTGTTGTTTTCTCCATGCTTCTTCCGCTCCTGGGGAAAAAAAACAAAAAAACAAAAACCAAACCAAAAAACAAAGAGAGATGTAGAAAATATTCTAGATGATTGGGACCTAGGTGAGAAATAGCCATTGAAGAATCAGATTTTCAGGCTTAGATTTTAACTGTTAATAAAAACCTGTAACAGGATATGATTATTATGCCTCTCCTACATTTCTAGTGAATTTATAATTAAAGGATTAAATCCCTTCTTAATTAAAATTAGGAAGAGCAAAATTAAATGTCACTATACAAACCAAAGTGATGAAAAATCACTTCTCTTGATTTCACACAGGAAAATGAACACACGCTGTCGTTATGCTATGCTATTTTAAATAAAGGCATCTGATGGGTTCCTTATTTTCTCCTGCAGAAACTCGCCAACATCTAATTTGGCTAAATTAACAATATGGGCGGGTGGGATGACAAACATGAAAATAATCGCTAGCATCAAGCGGATTCAAAAAGTATGTTAACCTGCCTCTGAATAAAAAATAATGTCACCACCACTGTCCCCACACGCAAGAGCTCATGATTTCAGGTAGGCAGCGGTTGCTTCCAGAGCACCTGCACATGCTCTCCTGCTAACTGGAGCTGCTCACTCTGATCACGTGGGAAGGGGCCACAGAGGCAAAGCGCGCGCAGTGCCACAGAGAAACCCGTTACGTCAATCAGACCCACAGAAGTACGCTGACTTCAAGGGACCAATATATACCATATATATATATGTATATATATGCCATATATACGCACACGCACATGCATATGCGTGTGTGTGTGTGTGTGTGTGTGTTTTAATGCATATGTTTATATTTATCCTGTATCTTGGAAACACATTACTAGCCTGCTTTGGACAAAATTACTACTGTTAGCCCACCTCATATGGAAATACACAGATGTGAACTGACTTTAAAGAAAACTGAATGAAAGGGGCAAAAAGCATTCTACGAGCATACAAACTCAATTCTCTACTGCCAAAGGAGACTCAGCCATCTCTCCTTCCAGTCACACTTATTGACTAGGCTGATGGTGGACTGCTGTTGAACGTTCCCTTTAAAAACTTGGTTAAAATTATAATCAGAGGACTTGTTACACCATTTTCTTAAAGACGTCACAGAATCTTGCCAGATACAGAGATCCAGCAGTTATGTTTCCTGCTGTCATCAGTTAGGGAAAAAAGTGTCATTACTGAGAGAAAACCATCATATTAATGGCACATGTGGGCCTACTTACACCCTTACAAGCCTTAAAAGGAATCCAATACACCACAAGCAACAGTAAGCAGGGATATAGAACTCCCACTTCAGAAGGAACATTTTCAAGAATTCTGAAAGTAAGTTTATGCCTATTTACAAAGGGAATCTTTCTCATTAAACAGAATATAACATGACAATTCCACAATAACCTCAATAGATGCAGAACTGGAGAAGCATGTGTGGAAACAAAAGGTTATACTAGTGGTGAGAAAATGCTCTCATTTACTTATCTACCCTTTAAAGGCGGAAAAAAAAAGGGGGGGTATCCTAAATGCAGAACTTTGTCCCATGTTAGGCACCAAGAAAAGTTAACTGCAGTCAGCGACGTTTTGACAGAACCAGGACAGCTCTGCAGAAATGGAAGACAAGGAATGTATTCTTTCAGAGAAGGTGTAAATCTAATTAGCGTGAGAAAGAGGAATTCCCGTTATGTCATCTCAACACAGATCTTTAAGCGTTATCATGCAGTCTTTGTAGAAGGACAAGAGTGATACCATGTCTTTTAATGTGCTCATGACAGACAGTTATTGTCTAGTGAAATTCTATCAAGAAGTGTGAAAAGAATAAGAACTAGTGATTAGAGCACAGTATGGTAGCAAGGAATCCCAAATTCTGTTTCCAGTTGCCACAGACTTGTCATGAGACCTTGAGTTTGTCATTTTATTTCTCTGGGCCTGTTTCTGGCGCTGCGAAGAGGAGATAATAGTAATTACCTACCTCCAGGGGGTAAGGAAAGGCTTAATTAATTCATGTTTATGAAGTATTCTGTACTAAGCTCTGTTAGCACAGTAGTATTCTACCAATTATTAATTGAATATTGAACATTTTTCCAGTTTTCCTGAAGACAGTTTCTTAAGTTCTCATTGTCCCACGTCCCCTTTTTCTTTTTCCCCGTGAAGGAAATATTTTCAGTCATATGACTAGAATTTGAGTCATCTCTGCTAATCAGGATTTTTCACTCTAAACACATCTCCAACTGTCAGAAGCACTATCTGAACAAAATGTCCCTCTAAAATAGAAAATACGGATTTCGGTTTAGTACTGAGTGTTAGGAAAATACATTGTCTTAAACATTCTCTTACCTCTATACTGCTGATCAATTCTAAATATCTAAGGTCTCGTACCCTGGTAAATGCCTATTGAAAAGGAAAAAAAAAAAGAAAAGAATAAAAAGAATTAACTTGACAAGCCAGAAAAATCAACAGAATATTGTTACGCATAAATTAAGCTGTCTTTATGCAAATGGGACAGACAGAAATACGCTGAGGTTTATGTAGTCCCTAACTTGATGGGCTCCAACTACAACTGTGGCCCCTGAGGTATTACAGTAAGACAGACAAGGGTACGATCTAAACAGCTTATCACTGAAAATAAACAGCAAAGTCAGGGACTAGAAGATGTACATATTTCAGTCCCCC
Organism: Scopus umbretta; assembly: GCA_013400535.1. Lineage (NCBI taxonomy): Eukaryota > Metazoa > Chordata > Aves > Pelecaniformes > Scopidae > Scopus > Scopus umbretta. Next base: position 10,010 of record VZTL01048378.1, read on the forward strand.
TAGAAATACACAATGCCATTTAAAATATTACGTACTTTTATTCTGGCTATTTTATAGCTTTTTCATTTTGAGGCAAGGCATGATACAGACAAGGAAATTTAAGGAAATTACTACAAGGTAGAATATATAATTGATTGTATTGCCAAAGCATACTGCATATGCTTATAGTTTTTATACCATTCTGAAAATTCAGTATCGAAGTAGCTCAGGGAGAGGAAAGGAAGCAAGAAGATGGTAAGATAACAGTACTGCAAAGCAGCGTAATATGTTTTTCAAATGGAGATAAATGTGCAACCCAAAGTCTCAAGTGGCAAAGTCACGTGTGAGTTCCAGCAGCTTAGCACTTATTCTTGACATGCATCAAAAAATAGAAATTTAACTCTTGAGACCGCACGTTCAAGACTTCTAACCAAACTAATGCTTAAGAGGGCATAGAATATTCTGCTTACACCAGATCGGACTAGGAACTATGAGAGCCTTTAATGTCAAGAAGCTGCTTTTGTTCAAATTAATCCGCTCTAATTCTAAGAGGGCACTACTTTAAAATTCCAAGGAGGCACTGAAAACTTCTTTTTAAGAATATCTATTTGCATAAAGCCGTCCATGAAACTGGAATTATTCTGATGCCTCCACTTAAGGAAAAAAAAACAAAAAAAAAAAACCATTTAATTTCCTTTTAAAAAAATCTGTTATTAAAAGATGCCTATCGTTACAGGCCATTCCCTGCATATTTTTAGAATGTTTTGTCTTTCATACAATATTCATGACATTGAACTCAGTTCACCCTCCCTTATTTGAGAAAAGGTGGTGAAAGAAAATAGAGAAGTGTTTTATCCTGGAGAAAACTCTTCTTCAGAATATGCCCATTTATAGACCACTCGCAAAAACAGGGCATTCCAGATAGAAAATGATTAAAACGATGACATCCCATCACCATTGCCTTCAAGAACATTAGTGTGTGTAAATAACAAAGAATATGAAACCTCCACATTTGAACTGAGACTACATTTAATACTTAGAGGAAAAAAGAGTAAGTTTATAGCGTTGGGGAAGCAAGGGGGAGTCAGCTAAGGCATTATTTGCTGCCACCCGGTGGTGAGCAGCACCAGTGAACAACTTTCGAGTTCCATTTCCTTCAAATTCATTAATGCACTTTCCAGCAGATGAAAGAAACCATTTTCTTTGCATTTACCACCGATTTAGAACATGGCATTTATCTAGAAAGATAAACTTGATCTCAGTTTAAAGCCTCATCTCAAGATCCCGAGTGTATAACAAACCAACATTTTCTTTGGTACGTGGAGTAGCACATAAAGACAAGCAAGACAGTAACCCAGGAACACCACCTTGTCTTCCAGCCATAAAGCATACATTATACACACACTATATACATATGTCTCTATAAATATATATATTTTTTTTTAAAACAAGCTTTCTGCTAAATAAGTAAATATCTGCTTTACCTTTTTAGCAGTTTCAAACTCCAGCCCTTCTAAGGCTTCCATGGCCAGTTCTTTCCAGTCAGTATCAGTTACTCCTAAACACGCAATCTGATAGGCTTCTTTAAACATTTTTCGTTCCAGATATTGATACATGGGTGCAGACTGGGGATTTCAATTGAAAAACATGTATTAGAAAGCATAATACTGAGGTATCAGTGAAATTCTCTATATATATTGGGGAAAGAGATATATATTCCAATCACAACCATTACAAGCTCCACAGAGAATAAATGTATGGGTTTTGTATAATAGACAGAACAACATTCTGGGGTGATTATTATTGTATCTTTATACAAGCTGGGTTAATTATATTCCGAATTCCTCCATCCTGAAATCTTCAGTTCCTTGCATATTAGGAAGTAGTTAAGAATGTGAATTCTTCTGATCATTGTACATGCTAAATATTATGGACAATAAGTTTTGTCTGTTTTTTTTTTTTTTTTTAGTACAATGAAAGCAGAGATAAGGAGGGGATAGTTTGTTCTCAAAGGCCAAGAGCATGAAAAGTGGCACAACAGCCCAGCCTGAAGCATCCTTGGAAATATTCAGACACAACAGGAAGAGGTATCATGAGGAAGTAACCCCTCTGTGCCGACCCTGATGACAAAGCTGTTTTACCAAGACTGCAACTATTAAGCCCAAAAGACACTGACCTCAAGGACCTGCCCTAAAAGGGAATTAGAGAGAGAAACTGTGAGCTGCAGGCTGACACAGACTATGGTTCAGGATCTGCAGCTAGAGCTTGAACCCTTTGAACGAACAGAGAGCGCTGCAGCTAGATAGATTACCTCTAACTCCGGGTTGGCAACCAAAGACAGTATGCAGATTGATTTCCATGTTATTTTTATCAATTTATCTGAAAATTGTATACCTTTTGGTACTCCCTCCCTCCGAAAGTGTAGCTTTGAAAAAGCTGCCTCTGTGATACTTCACAGTAATTTTGTGGCGCGCTGGAGCCTACAGCATGCCCAAGGCAGAGAAAGACTGTACTAGGCCTGGTCGATCTCGCGGCTATCAACCACCCCGGACAACCCAGAGCCTAATTACAGACCTGCGTAATGCCTCAGAGGAACAGACAGGGGTCTGTAACAGAGGTATCCTTTAGTTTAAAAAAGCACATGGCACTTCTGCCTTCTTCATTGACTCTCCATTTCAAATCCTGCCCGCACTTGGGTGCATGAGTCTTTTCCTTTTTTTAAGACCCTTTTCCCTTTTTTGTTTTGTTTCTTGGACTGTTTTAGACTCTTTCATTGCTTCCCATAATGCAGAAAATAGCATTTTGTGGAAGGCAATCTCTTGATTTAGAATATAAAGACTACACAGGTACTATACATTCAGACTAAAATATACAGCGTGAATATTGCCCAAACACATCTAGATGAAGCAACAATAAGATAGTATTTGATGTACTCATAAGAAAAATTAAATTACAACTTGAGAAAAGGTACATAGAGAGACTACAGTAAAAATACAGGAAGAGGCAACACTGACACCATTTCATCATCTTCACTTGTAGACTATGTGCATTTGCAAGTAGAAAGGGCGAATTAGAAACAACAGTCAACAAGAGCAAAATGGAAGTTAGCTTAATTAATGCCAAATAAACGAAAATAAAATAGATCATGCAATGTAACTTAAAATAACGATGAAGAAAGTGTGAACTGCAATCATTCTGGTAACGGAATACGAGTAAATCTCAGAAAAGCTTCTTCCCTTCTTAAACATTGATGTTTATGAAATGTAAAGCAACACTTAATGAGATTAAAGGATTACCTGCGGAACTTCAACAGCTGACATAGAAAAAACATGAAGACAGAAGATCTTGGAGCCGTTGTAACCCACAACAAAGCCTTGAAGTTTTTGCTGATGGACAGGGAAGTTACTGGCTTTGATATTGAGGTAACCCCCTCCAGAAAAGCAAAGCATATCCTCACACTGCGTATTCCAAGCCACGCTATTAGCATTGGGTTCCTAATGAGCAAAATAACTGATGATTACAACAGATGCAATCACATCTTCCTTCCTAAGAAATATGCATCCTTCAGCTAGAATGTCTGACCTATTACAGCCTGGGTGCGTTTACACACACACTTATTATTTACATTTGCAATATTCTAAAGCCTAGTATCTTCATGAACAGATTTACAGGGACATACTTTACATTTTAATAAACAGCTGTAATTGTCTTTCCTTTGTATTTAATAATGAACTATACTATCAAACTGTAGAACATAATACAAAATTCCACAATAAAACACTGTTAGTTCGCTAGCACATTTAATTGATCATTTTTCTGCCCGTTACAAAAAGAATGTTACAGACCCTATCTTTGTAGCACTTCCTACTTTCTATCCAGTGTTCTCTGAAAACATTTCATCAACATTAATGAGTGAACCCTTAGAGTGCTAAACTGCCAATGAAAAGAGAATTATCATTATTCATTTTATAGTCTGGGAATACACGATGAAAAAAAAGTTCAGGCTTTAATTCTGTTCATACTAATGATAAAGCCAAAGTGCTCATTAACTGTAATGCTTCAAAGGGAACCAGGACAGAGCTCTAAATTAAACTGAAAAGGTCACATGTTTAAGTGCTCTTTGTTCAGCTGTTGCTCACATATATCTCCTGTCTTCTAATTCCTTGTCTACCATCTCTAAAAGGGTAGTTTCGATAGAGAAATAGATTACAGTTAAATCCAACAAAACATGATTAATGGCTTAAGTGACAGTTATATGAATTTCTGCACAGCAACACTTTTGGTATGTTCTGTGCTCCAAATCACTTCCTGCCCCCTCCCCCTCCCCTTAAAACAAACAACCAACCTTTGAATTTTACCTGAAACAACAACTCTTTGGTATGAATATCATATACTAGGCAGGTATCGTTTTCATCAACCACTGCCAGCTTGTTTCGGGATGCACTCATATCCAGACAGCGCACAGCTGTTGACTGCTTCAACAGGACGATTGCGAAGACATTATCGACAAATATCTTCAGAATCTAGACATATTTGGAAACAAAGTCAGTCCATCCATTTTTGTTCCTAAAACTAGAAACAGCATAGCAGGTACAACATTTAATGCTGTTTAAAGCATGAATTGCAATCTTTTTGAGAGATAAACCATGCATTAAAATTAAGGAAATGCTTTCAGTTTGAGGCATCTTGAAAAGACTTGTTTCCACAACATAGTCTAGGTTGCAAGCCTATACAGATAAATCATATGCCATATATCCTGGATTTTTTAATGCTCCGCTAGTTAAACAATTACATTAACATAACACTACAGGAATACATAGCATAGACACAGAAGATACAAAGGATCTCAGCTTCTTCTCTATTTCTGTTCTCTATTTCAATACCTCTGGGCTCCAATTTGAAATTTTCAGCTGCTAACTGGCTTGTGAAATAGACGGCAGTTTCACCTCTAGAACATCGACACCTTCACAAGTGGTCATCAGGAGAAGTGTACACACACACCCCCAACCCCAAAGACAAACCCTCTCTCAATTCACCAAGAACTCAATTTTTGTCAGATGTTCCCAACCACCTATGAACGTCAGACAAAGTTAAACACGTTTGTATTAATTTTACAGCCAGAGAATGTGAAAGATAGAAGTAATTAGTTTTTAATCACAGGATGAGACTCTGTCAAATAGCATTCTACGTTGTGAAAGAGCTGCCCCTGAGGTCTCCCCCCTAAGAGAATAGAATAGATTTTATTTGCAGTTGAAGAGACACACACCAGATATGATGTGTTACCTGACCATTCTTTAGACCAACTAAGAGGCCTTCTCTTCCTGGAGGTCCTCCAATTACTTTAATATAACGAATAAGAGATTCCATCAGCCACTCTCGTTCTTTAATGCCACTAAATGAGAGGCACTGCAGTCTTTTCTCCTAAAGACACAATAACATACAGAATACTACATGGAGGTAAAGATAAAACCCTGTGTCTTCGATGTGCTATGTTTATACCTGTACTAGCATGTGTGCCTACTTTTACATACAAAAATCATGAAGTCAAATTGTCAATTTAACAGAGTGAATTCTTCAAGGTTTCCCAGTGCTATGAAGAAACAAACAAAACCACCCCCCCACACCTTCTTCTAGTAGTTCACCCCCACCCAAAAGTTTCCCTGGAGTATGTGTGAATTTATCAAATTCACTAGAGACTGTTTTACACAGAGCCACCTGTGGCATGCCACAGCTATTGCTTAGAAGTACGTCAGTGCTGCACATTACAACAGCACTGCACATTGGTACCTTGGGGAAAAACTGTAACATATTATACAGTACAATCTTTTCCTACCAGCTATTTGGACAGCTATCTTAAAGTCTGAATGCACCCCAAGACTATTCTAGATTTTAAGGCACATACCTGGCATAAAATAATGTGATCTGAACATACAACCAGCAGGTTGCATTCAAATTTTTTTACTATCTTTTCCTTCACCCGATAATACATATCTGAAGAATCATCCGAGTGTAACTCATAAATCAAGATTTTCTCTGGCATCTGGATTGCTAATCTGTTTTTGTAGATTGCAATTTTCTTTACAAGCTCTCTGCCTTTTATTCTAACTAGAGAGAAAAACCAAAAACAATACAGTATAAGCTGACATGAAAATAATGGATACAGAAATCAGAAAACTCACTAATACATTAAAAGTGAATCTTTCTAAAGCACCTCTAAAATTAAAAGCAGATGCAGAACAACAAACGTATCTGAGGAGGAATCTATGTAATCTACTATTCCTGTCACAATTTATTACCCTCTATTATTTGTCAACAGCACATTCTGCAGCAATACTTTAATTCCTTGCCATAAAAAGCCAGTGGATACGAAGAAACAAAAATCAGCACAAACCGTTGTGGCTTCGAGTAAGGGAGGAAAAAAACAAACAAACAAACAAAAAACCTGCTAAATATCACGTACAGTATTTTTATCTCATTCGCAGAGATTAAAACCTTATCTTAAAAGCCTCTGTCCCTCCCCATGTCCTTTCAAATCCCCACATCTTTCATTAAGCTTGTCAGCGCTGATCCTCCAGTATCCAAGTTTGCACTCTCATCCTGCAAACAGTATTCCTCAGTTTTATTGTCAAAGTGACAACAATCTGGCTGGTACATGCAGCATATATTCCAAGTGTTCTGATGGATATTAATTAAAAACAAAACAAAACAAAAACAGAATGAGAGTGAAGCTTTGGCCTGACTGCAAGTGTGAAATTACCTTTTTGTTCAGTGATGAGGTGCTGGACAATAACATCAGTCATGCTGTCTCTGTAAGCATAGCGATCTTTATAAAGGCCATGAACAGTGCTGAAAATCAACTGATAAAAGGATATTGTTCCATCTTGGCATCCTACTGCCTGAACACAGGAAGAAAATAATTTTAGTTCATTTGTACATGTAGGTGAGAATTGGAAAAATGTGTAGTATTTATATGAACATTATGTTCCTTCCCTGAATAACATATAGGTTGATACCAACTACAGCCTACTTGCACTTCAACAGTGGTAAAAGTGCAAAGCAAAATGAGGACTGATCTCATGACAGACTATGGAGGCCACCATGTTGGGTGGGTGGAGTCTGGTTTTACTTCATTGTTGGTTTTTGGGTTGTTTTTTTGGTGGTGGGGTGGGGGTGTGTGTTTTTAAATTCACTCTGGATCTCTTTGCATTTGTACAGTGACATGGAGTGCAGCATTTATGGCAAACAGTTGCCTTGCAGGCATTTTCCACAAGATGTAGTGCTAGAAACTCAAACAGATCTGAACATTTTCCTCCCATCATGGAATTAGATTTGGTCAACCCAGAAGTTATTAGCTAGCATTTTTTCTTCTTTCCCTCCTCTTCTGTAATCAAAATGCAGCAAATGCCTTACCATCTGAAAGCAGGTGTTATGCTCATTTACAGCCTTCTTACAGCTCAAGTTCTACTTCTGCAGGGTATTTTTAATTTTGGTGGTAGTTCTAGGACCTCACTAGACACTGCTTAGGTTCTGCTGCCTCAGTAAGAATGTCTAGACTAAGCAACTGAGTTTGAAATTTATGGTCATACCTTATATGACAAATTGTCTGTGAAAATGTCAGAGAAATGTTCCCACTCACCACATAGTTGGAGTCTGGTTTAACTTTGCATGTCCACACCCAACTGCTTTGCTCTCCTATGGTACCAAGACGCACTCCATCCTTTGTGAAGAGGGAAACTTGTTTATCTGAGCCTCCCAGTAAAATATACTCTCCTTTAGTAAAATAGCTAACACAGCAAGGATCAAAATTGAGCATTCTGTCCTTCCCAATCTACAAGGGAAAATTAAATACATAAATAAATAAATAAAAATCAAAAACATTAACAAAAGGATCAGTTCATATTCACCGAAAGCGGTAAGTGCCATCACTGATACCATTCTTCTCACCTCTCCAGCCATGCACAACTTTTCAATACCCCAGAATCACTGGCTATATTAAGATTCCCAAAGGCAGTTCTAAAATACATCCAAGAATCCCTCCAGTCCCAAACCAGTCAAGTCAGAATGTGAGCAACTCACAGAACCCCCTTTAACCAGTTGAAAAAAAATACAAAGATGTCCTCTACAGACCAGTAAACCATATCACAAAAGTCAGCAAAATTGTAAGTTTAACAACTTTAATACAAGAAGTGTAAGACAGGACCTGAGTTGCCATGGGAGAAACAAAAGCTGAAGGAAAAGACAGGTCAAAAAAAAAGCAGACTCATAAAAGGTTTGGAAAACAGAAAACATTTCATATAGCTAATAAAGCACTAGCATACAAACACTTTCAGTACAGGACACAGAACAGAATCAGAAATACCCTGCCACTCTTGAACGCACTTTCTAAAACATACCTGTTTGCCACTAAGCTGGTAAAAGGATAGTCTCTGACCCCAGTCTGCCACAGCCAAGATATCATTGCGTTCATCTCTAACAAAAAAAAAAAAAAAAAAGTTATGTAGTAAATCTACAGTGATTTATTAACAAATTTCTTACAGCAATAGAACCAAGTAATAGGATGGCAGAATTTACTTCCTATTACTCTTTAAAAAAAACCAAAAACCCACAAACTGAAAGGACAGCAGATACATCTTGGCATTTAAAACTGAGGAGGACAGCTTGGAGGCACAAAAGAAAAATCTGTCTCCTTTACAGGAAAAACTGCAACACTTGATGTATCACTTCACATACAGCTGTATATGCAGTGGGTACACTGATGCTAATGGTCCCTCTAAACAGATGAAGCACCTGGGCCCGGATTCTGATCTTAGCTACAGCAATACAAAGCCACCATAACATCAAAGTCAATACAGCTGAGCAAGAGTGAACTAGAATTATCAGTGTAAGGTAGGGCGGGAAAAAATTGTGTGAGACCAGCAGCAGACTGAGGAAAGGCTTCAGGTCTCAAATTTGTTAATTTTGGTACTCTGACATGATCTGTTCAGCTTGGAGCAAAACATGAGAGTCACCTCCACAGCTTCTTGCCTGTGAAGAAGGAATACGGTAATCTGAACATTCTGCTGCAAATAATGCCTCTAGCCATAAACGAACAAAAAGGAAACAGACAAAAAAAACTAATTAAAAGCTAACTGTTTAGTAACCACCTTCCCTTTGCTCAGTGCATGACACATGCTACCTGTGGGGAAAAGCAACACGCTATCACATACTGAAGAAGTATCTCATAATGAACACATACTAGCAGAATGAATTAAGACCATACAGGCAACTATTAATCTAGAATTTCCTAACTTTTGAGTATCTGGTTTTGTACCCTGCATAATACTCTCTGCCCTTGGTCCTTTTTGTGAATTACTGTTCTAGAATATACATATATTATATATATATATATATATATGTTCCTTTGAAGTTTCACTCACAAGTTGAAATCCATAGAGGTCTCTTCTTCCTCATGGTCTTCTCCCTCTGTCTGACTATGCCGCCTACTGACAGGCCTAGATTTCAGTATTGGTATCTCCTCTAAATAGCTGTGAACTGACTCTTCTTGTTCATCTGCTCTACTCCAAAAATTCTCCCACCTACTGCAACAGCAATTGTTTATTCACATATTTGGGACAATATTCCCTCTGAACTGAAGTGAAAAAACAGCTCCCCTGACTCTCCCCCAATCCAAACAGAACCTGCCACCCCCCAAAAAAAACCCTAAAAAACAATACAAAAGAAAAAATACATGTTTCTTGACATCTGGTGAAGCTGCAACTTGAATACTGTGGTTTGGGCCCCTTACTACAGGAAAGACATCGAGGTGCTTGAGCGTGTCCAGAGAAGGGCAACAACGCTGGTGAAGAGTCTACAGCACAAGTCTGATGAGGAGCAGCTGAGGGAGCTGGGGTTGTTTAGCCTGGAGAAGAGGAGGCTGAGAGGAGACCTTGTCGCTCTCTGTAACTACCTGACAGGAAGGTGTAGTGAAGTGGGGGTCAGTCTCTTCTCCCAAGTAACAAGTGATAGGACAAGAGGAAACGGCCTCAAGTTGCGCCAGGGGAGGTTGAGATTGGATATTAGGAAAAATTTCTTCAGCGAAAGGGTTATCAAGCGCTGGAACGCTCTGCCCAGGGAAGTGGTTGAGTCCCCATCCCTGGAGGTACTTAAAAGATGTGTAGATGTGGCGCTTAGGGATATGGTTTAGTGGTGGACTTGGCAGTGCTAAGTTAACGGTTGGATTTGNATGTCTAGATGTGGTGCTTAGGGATATGGTTTAGTGGTGGACTTGGCAGTGCTAAGTTAACGGTTGGATTTGATGATCTTTTCCAACCTAATCGATTCTATGACTCTATGATCTAAGCGGAACTTGTTCCCAGTTTCTCCATTCAATTAAAGTCTTGCAGCAAAGTCAAAATCGCCAATACATAATCGCTTAAAAAAAAAGTAACGTACCCGGCATTAATCTGTTTTAGCAGGGATAAAAGTCAAGCCTTTCTACAACCAATAAGCCAAGGATTATCTATTCAGCATGAAAAAAAAAAAAAAAAAAAAAAGGAAGGATGCAATTATTTACCTGGATGGATTCCAACAAATTGACCATATTGGAGCTGAAGCACCCCCTGTACGCTCTATTTTAACTTTCTCTTCACCATTTTTATTCCTTATGCTGACAATGCCATTGAACATCCCCAAAGCAAGGTACTGGCCATCATTTGTCCAGCTGATAAAACACAAACATACTGAAGAGCAAACTAATAAAAACAAGCAGCAGGAAGGTAGGATGGTACAGCATGCTCAAATAGGGATGATAGATTGAAATATACTTTTAAGAGGGAGTTCTGGGAGATAGCCAGCAATCCTACAGTTTGTTTACGCATCTAAATCCACATTTATGGCAACAGCATACACTACAGCAAGAACATTTTATTATATACACAGAAATTAAAAAAAAAAATTAAAGCTATCATCTGCTTGCAATACTTCTAACATGTGCTAAGTAACAGATACATTTTTGGGGATGACAGTGCTGGCAGTAGACCAGACTGTTTTAAAAGCCACATTTAGAAAACGGTTCAGATAAAACTGCATGATGCTAGGACAGAGGAGACCTGGTTTCTATACTCGTCTCTACTGTAGTTAGATGAATGACTTTACACAAATTAATATACCCTTGCTTCAGGTTTGCCATAATGGTACTATCTGCTTCTACTGAAAATACCAACAGCTCTGCAAAAAGTATAATTATTTTTCCTCATTTTATTGCTATTGCACAAGATAACTTCTCTCCCTTCTGTTTAGCTAAGACACTTGCTCAAGACCAGAACACCTATTTGACGCTTTCAGAACTCAGTTATAAACAGTACCAAATAAAAACCAAAACCCTTTGCTATTAAAAAAAAAAAAGGAAAAAAAGCTGTCTCTGAGAAGATTACAGAAGAAAGAGTAAATCATCTTTGATAAATATTAGTCATATTCCTACTGAAGCATTATAAACACTACTCAGGTATTTTAACATTGAGCACAAAGTACACAATGCTACTGAACAGCAAGGTAGGAGAGCTTATCTCATACTACTAGGTACCATCTCTGTATACCTTGAACTATTTTACTTGAACATTTTTTCTTTAAGCCTGCATATTATTTTGAATTGTTTGTATTGAAAGTAACTTAAATGACACAGGTAATCCTTAAAACTTACCTACAGCAAGTAATCTTACTGCTAGTTTTATGCTTAGAGACTGACTTCTGTTCAGGAGACCACAAGCCTTGATTAAAGCAAACAAAAAGCCAAAGTAAATCACAAGTAAGCATTTACCAGTGTTCAGATTAGAAACTAATACTGTCAGAAAACTCAGCTGGGACTTCAGAAGGATCAGTCTCATCCACTGCTGGAAGGACATTTAAATATGTATTATTTATCAGTAAATGGGGGGGGGGGAATTAATCTAAACAATACAAAGGGTGTCTCTGCAAAAAATCATAGTAACAAAGTGGTACATTTTACCCTACATTTTACCTCACTATATAGTGCTTTCCAACTGAGTTTAAGTGATTTAAATAAGTATCTAATGTTACTTAACTTCAGGTAGCTTTATATCTCATCTCTATCAGATATAAAGAACTGTAGCTATCTGTAGTTAGCTTAGCTCTACAACTTCAACAGAATTTACTGGCTTAATGCAAAAGTTAGAGGAAGAAGACATACCAAAGTCACTGGAAGAGCAGGATGCCAACTGATGAGTAAGAGGATTGTATGAAACGCACTGTATAGAGTCATTATGCCTAGAATGGAGTTACAATCATATTTCAATAAATCATTCTTAAATGCCCCCTTTTCTGACTTTCAGCAAGACAGCTGAAAGGTTTGCCAGATGCCAGAAATAATTCAATCCGTTTATATTACATCAAATTAATCTGCAATTACTGTAAACTAAATCAGTAATAAACCTTGAAATAATTGTCTCTAAGTGGCAGGATTCATTGTATTTCATCAAGATTAGCTAAAAATGTACGTAGATGGTGATTTGTGAAATACGACTAAAGGTTATATCCAAATTCTAAAAGAAGTATGCTTGTGTGTGCTCCTAGTAGTACACTAGCTTGTGCACACTAACAAGTCATAAACACACACACACATTCAGAAACAGAATTTGAAGATGTTGCTTAAGAGGGATGACATAAAAACAAAGCCAGAAGATGGAACTATACCAACAAGTAGCAAACCTTATCTTTAGTTTAGTCCTTGAACTAGAATTATAATAATTTTATTATACAAGATCAGAGTCGTATTGTGTTTCATTTTATTTTGATGTATACAGAGTTTCCCCAGTTCCCTGCCAGCCCTCTAAATTCAGAGATTTATCTAGACTTCTGTCCTGGTTTCAGCTTAGTTCATTTTCTTTCTAGTAGCTGCTGTAGTGCTGTGTTTTGAACTTAGGATGAGAACAATGCTGATAACACGCTGATGTTTTAGTTGTTGCTCAGTAGTGTTTAGTTTAGCCAAGGACTTTTCAGCTTCCCATGCTCTGCCAGGTGCACAAGAAGCTGGGAGGGAACGCAGGCAGGACCGCTGACCCCAACTGGCCACAGGGCTATTCCATACCCCCTGATGTCACGCTCAGTATAGAAACTGGGGGGAGCTGGCCGGGGGCGGCGATGGCTGCTCGGGAACGGGCTGGGCATTGGTCGGCGGGTGGTGAGCAATTGCATTGGGCATCACTTGTTTTGTATATTCTTTTATCATTATTATCATTTTATCTTTCTCTGCTGTCCTATTAAACTGCCTTTATCCCAACCCACAGGTTTTAGGTTTTTTTTGGTTCTCTCCCCCATCCCGCCGGTGCGGGGGGTGCGCGAGCGGCTGTGTGGTGCTTGGTTGCCGATCGGGGTTAAACCACAACAACTTCCTGCCCTCTTTTATGCCTTTAATTGCTTTCCTTGCCTCATTCAGGTATTTTGACTGTTCTTTTCCTCTTCCCTCTATTACCCACTCCGTAGCGTTTTCTCTGACCTTAGTCAACATTCTTCCGAATCTAGTGGCATGTACTCTTTGACAGCAGAAGTGCATAATCAAAGTTCATTTCTCAGAGGCATAGAGTTGAAAGGCATCACTTACGTGTATTTCAGAATTCCTTCTAACTTTGAAGTCCAAATTATCACACTTTTATCAGCCGAGCCAGATGCAAAACGCTTGCCTAGGAATTAAATATAACTTAAATCCCACACATGCAAGAATCACTTTAACTCCAAATAATCAAAGAGAGAGCAAGGAGTTCTTGAACTTGACAAGGCTCAAGTAATAAAGGGCCTAACACTGCAAGTGTCTTGATATGACTGTGCTGCTCCAACTACGCGAAATTCCGATGACTTTGTTTCGTTATCCCCACAGACAGCGCCTCACTAAAGCCCAGCCATGTGAGCGAGTAGCCAGTCTTTCCAACACTGTCAGTGACAGGTTAGAGATTTATGTTAACGGTGTCGAGGGAAAAATGGCACATTTTCACAGGTATCCCCTGAAACTTAAACAGTAGTATTTGAGATTAAATCCTTTTGAGTCCCCACACCGTAAGTCCCTACAGAATGAGAATCGGAGGCAATGAAAGAATTGGAAGCCGAATAAGGCCTATAGTGTGCATGGTAATGATCAGGAAGCTTTGGAACAGAGGAACTATGGAAATAAAAATCAGAGGTGGGTGGAATACTAGGAAGAGGGATCCCTGGGATAAGCCTTCTCCTCACATCACCCACAAATATAAACTTAACCATCACTTGAAGTAGAAGGGGAGGGGAAGTGAGGACTACTGTTCTTAGATTAACAGGTAAAAATATGGTACTTCTGCATGTAGCCTTTGTATGGCAGTTCAAGCTCTCCAATAAAAAACAAACAAACAAAA
>VZTL01048381.1:0-20270 GCA_013400535.1 Scopus umbretta
TCATAGAAGGAGATCGGGTTGGTTCTTAAGGGCATATTATTACTTATGGGTATAACGCATGTGTGTTTGAGTAGTTTTTGATAGATAGCATTTTCATGACAGATTATATTTACAACTAATAAAATGGAAATCAAAATACCAAAAGGTTTGTTTCCCCAAAATGGAAAATCGGAAATTGTTTCAAAACAGAAAATTAGTATAACCTATGCAGCTTAAAGAAAATGCCAGTTACTAAATAAAAACTCTTGTCCAGATCTTCACGTGGAGGCCCATTTGGGAAAATATTTTTCTAAAAGAACGGAATTTTTTTTTTTTAACAGCGAGCATTATCATCCATCTCTCGATCTGAATTTAATGAGCTGTATATATAAGACAGATTTTTGGGAAAAAAACAACAGGACAGCTGAAGGTGACCAATAGAAAAATACTAAATCTTCTTCCATATCTGAGTCTCTCACTGGGATTTGCTCTTCTGCCGTGAGTTAAGGATTGTTGAACTGCACGTGTTCTTTCACGCAGAGTGAAAGGGGCACCAGGGGCTCACGTTGTCATCTGCCCTCAGCTTCCCTTACTGCAGAACTTCTTCCTGGCCTTTTACATCGTGTAACTCTTCCCTGCTTTGACGTCTTTTCTAAGATGTAGTTAAGCTGTCCATAACTCAGCAGAGCTGCCTCTTCTTCTGTCCCCTCTGCTTGGCTCTCTTATGAGTTCAGCCGGTGTTCTCTGCTGCTTTTGGCTTTGCTTCTGCTTCCTGGATTAGCTGTAGTTTCCAGTATGGGTAACAGATGTCTTTTTCTGTCTGCATGTTCTCACATGACAGAAAGAATGGATAGCAAGTGACAAGAATTGTGTGGACATTATAATCTTGCTTTATTAGTTGAGTGTGTAGTGTCACTACTCCACTGCTTGGTGGAGGGTGGTGGTGCTCTGCTGGGGTCCAGGGGTGGTAAGGTGTGAAATTCTTCAGCTCCTGCTAGTGGTGGTAACCTTTTTTGGCCTAGCAAGCATCCTCACAATTCACGGATCATTGTGTTTTATGAAGCTCGTGAGCCGGGTGATCTGCCTTCTGTTTTTGGAACAAAGGAGATAAAAAGCTGCAGGATGTGGCAAATGGATTGTGAAAAGTCAGAGTAGCCTTTAGCATTCCAGCTGACAAGTCTTGGGCTTAGTCTGATAGACTATTGTTATTCTTCTGTACTAGGTAATACGTCCATGAAATAACACACATTAAAGCATAATAGCTTTACTTTAAATTGTGTGTGACTTTTACTGATCTCTACTTTTTGTTGTTAAATGGACTGTTAGAGGCTAAAAGACTGTGTGAAATCAGTAGGTAAAGATGGACTGTGTGACCTGGTTTTGCTGGGACATGGATTTTTTTTTTTTTCCTGAGGCCACCATGGTTGCAGAAATTTCTTATAGGCTCATCTGTAATGACTGAGTTTTTCTTTTAAAGCAAATAAAAATGTTGTGAATGTTTTATAGTGCTATTTTGCAGTGCTGTGGTATGTAACACGCGTTGCTCTGTGTTCCACGTTAGCTTCCATTGCTGTAATGTCAGAGCATCTTCCAGGAGTGCATCTTTCATTGAGACATACCTTGGTCACTTGCTTCTTGAATCTTCAAGGCAAGAAGTGTGTGCAGTGGCATTTACTTTTCAGAATGTTATAAAAATGTCTATTCAAACTGTGCTTGAAGAAGCAAAACAGAACAAATGCATTTAGAAGGTTTATCCCGATAAGTGTTTTTACACTTCTATTCCAGTATTTTAAGTGTAATACTGGTAATACCATAGTGACTCATGAGCATGGGTCTTGTTCCCAAATTTAATCCAAGAGACTTTTGAAAATAATTTATGGACTTTACTCCAAAACATTTCAGGAATTAAAAGGGTGTGTCCTTCCAGTGCAGAAGGATACCTGATCCATGTAAAATTCTTCCATGTAAAACTCCAACTTGAGAGGGATAGAAGAAAGAAGTGCTGCTCCCTTTGCTCGTTAGCTTCTCTTCACAGCTACTGTAAAGAGAAGGGAAGAGAACAGAGAGAGCATGAAGCACTCACCTTTTCTCTGATTTGTTTGGGGCAAAGTCTTCCTAGGAGGTAGATGCTGAGTTTCAACGTTGCAAAGTTATCACAAAGGTCCTTTTGCTTCCTTTAATATGGCAACTTCAGTGATTTAGAGAGTACCTGGTGCGATACTATAAATACTAAATACATAGAGTATAGCTTTGTATATTGTAGTAGGACAAAAGGTTTGTATTCTTCAAGTGAGTTCAATCCTTGGCTATTGTTAGAGCTATTACAGAGTCTATCAAAGGTAGGTTTTATCTGCTAGAAATTGATCTGTTTGGCATCATTACAAAGAAATACTAGCAGAGCTATTTCATACATAAAGCTACAAGATAATTGTAGTAGGTTGGCCAATATTTTTCATTGTTAGTGCTTGACTCTTTAGGTGGAAGTCTAGAGAAGTGCTTGTGAGTCAATGCTTCTGAGACACCCAACCTGCATTTCTGTTGTTGAAGTAAATCCATACTGAATTTTAGACATCATGTAAAACTACTTTTCAGATTAAAAAAAAAAAGTGTTATTCTCTGTATTCCAAATATGATGCAAATATTTTGCAATCCTTAAAACATGTTTGTATTCAAGAGCTGCAGACCTAGCATTTTGATCTGAGCCTTAAGACGTTACAGTGCCTGCTAATTTACCTTCGACTTCTTTGTCTGTCATGTTCAGTTCATTGCACTGTCTTAGGTGCTACTGATTATCAACATGTGGTATTTTTAAAAAAAATATAAATTGGTACTGCTACTTAAGGGAACTTAATTAATATGAACTTCCAGCATGCTAATAGTTTCTGGGTAGATACAGATAATGATTATTTTATAACAGTCAAGGAGAGCAGACCCACTGTTCAGGTATTTTGCATTAGTAACTCTTGGGTTGAGGGGAGAGGGAGAGAATACATGTTGCACTCCAGGCTAACGGCTGAGACATTGACTTCGGAGAGGGATTAAATAGAAACTGGATCATAATGAGTGTTTCAGTATTTTATGCAATGATTATCGTATCTCAAGTACATGTCTTCATGCATGGTTGCTCACTGCTTGTCTTCTTTTCTCATTAAATATTTGAGAAGTGTTTGGAAAGCAGCATTCCTTCAGCAGGAGGGAGAGATGGTATTTCTATCTAGACTAGTGCTTGGCTGCTTCAGCTTGGTTTCTTGATCCCTTCTTGGGGACCAGGGAATGAAGGCCTTAGCTGTGTCCACTTACTCAGGCTGAAGTTTGTTGGCCTCAGTGGGTCCTTGGAGTGAGTGAGGCACTGGGCTCATGGCCACTGGAGAGATGGAAACACTGATGGGATTCTTCAGAAGAGAGAGAGTGCATAGCTGGGAATATTTAACATCAGCTACTGAAGCAGCTGTAGGGTTAGGAAATAGTGGAAGAAAGAGAGAGCACACTGCAATATTGAATTTGTCTAACAAAGAAGAAATTAGGTGGGACAGTCTCCTAAGAGAAGTGACGTCCCTAAGGACAGATCTGCATGGTTATATATGAGTTTCCAGCGAAATAGAGGCAAACAGTATGTTCACACAGCGTAGTGCAGTGCTGTACAGAATAATGCTAGCTTTTTGTGTCACATGATGTTCCTTAGTCACCTTGACTACATAAATACTATCTACTTCTTTAAAAAGCACTGTTAATTGTTCAGCCAACTCAAAACAATCATTCAGTATCGATGCAAACACAGGGATGGTGCATGTTTCACAGCAGAGTGTGGTGGCTTTTTATTTTTCCTGTGGATGGGTCTTACTTTTTGCCTTTCCTAATAATACTGAGTAATATAATAATTATAGTATATACATTATATATTATATACACAACTTGCTATATTATACATAATGTATCATGTTATGAAATAATATGACTATGTAATAAAATCATATAGTTCTATAATAATTTAATAATACTGAATGTTTAAAGTCTTCTCTCATCTGCTTTTATATCAATTACATTTTCGCAACTTGTGTCATTTTTTTTGTATTGCTAACAGAACTTGATAGCCAGCACCCACTGACGCTTTCTTCTAAACACAATGTAACTGAACCAGTGAGCACGGTGAGAGCAATCTCTCCTTGCTTCAGACAGATGCCAGCACATGTCAAGTGTAGCTCACCCTGCCTCTGTTAGTCTTCTGTGGTTCTTGTGGCATGCCACAGGCAACAGCACTAGTGCAAAATTTGATGCACTTGACAGAAAATATGGGAAGTTGTTAGTCCCTTGAGTAAGTGAGTCTGGTCAGCTTTTTTAGAGCAGTCTGCAGTCTTGGATCACTGATCAGTTCTGGATTCTGTCAGGCAGTTTGGGGCCTAACATGCTATTTTATTCTTTTTTGCTGACGGTTTTTCTCAGATGTACTTTGCTTTTGTGCTGCTGGGTTATAATAACGTGTTTATAGCTCCATTCAAACCTCTCGGAATCTGGTTTTGAATTTTTACTTGTTATTGACAGTGCATTGCAGTTTGCATGATTTTCTTATCTGCCTCCAGGTGCAACTTGGATCATTAATAAAGGTCTTTAAGCTTTTGGTTTAAAGTTTTGGTCTTGGCATTGCAAAACCGTGTCTGTCTTTGATGGGATAACTCTGTTCTTGGAACTAGCCAACATGTTTCTACTGAGTCTCTACATGTGAATTTTTCAGGTCCAGCATTATAGCTTCTCAATGGAGATCTACCATTGACTTAAAGGACTTGATATTTCAATCTTCCAGTGAAATTCCAGATAAAGCCTTATACTTCTTTAGGTGGTAACAAGTCTGTGTTAAATGCATTCATATCTTCAGGTTATGTCTGCAGTTTAAGTGTAAGTTGAAGATGTCATAGGTTATTTGGAATTTGTTAAATGTTCTGTATGTTTTGTTTTCCAAGCATAATAGGATGTCTGAAGAACTGCATTATCCATCCCCTTTTTTCTCCCCCTCCTCCAGGTGTGAGGCAGCTAGCCCACATATTCATCCTGTTGGATGGTGTAAAGAACATAAAAGAACTCTCATCACCCCACCAGGTTTGTATCTTATTACACATCTGAAAGATTTAAAGAGGTTGTAATCAGCTAGCAGCATTAAAACTTACAGTAAGCTTATTGTTACCTCTCCTGAATTTTTCTTTCTGTAATTAAGAATTAGTATTTGGGGAGTTACAATTTTTTTTACAGGACATAATATATTGAAAGTAGAAGTACAGTAGACATTAGGTGTTAAGTATACACATGTATGCTGCTTTAGTAAAGAGACATCGGTCCATGAAAGATATCCCTTGGAATCTGAACAAGTCTGTATTTTTGGCTGAATGTGTTCACTTACTCCAAAATTCACATTGTGAAAATGCTGATAAAACAAATTCCAGGTATGTGAGATTGTTGCATAAGAAAAGCATCTTCATGTGAACTAAATATGCAAGATAATGGGTTGATGAGAAGATTGCCTTATGTGGTCAAGGGATCAAACTTGTCAGGGCTCTTTGGAAGGTAGGAAAACACAGTGAGAGAGATGATACAGAAGAATGAAAGTGTATTCATTAGTATGAAATACAAGACCACTGCTGTTTTTCAGGAGTGTTGTATATGGCTGGATGATCTAAATGCCCTGTTGCAGAAACTGCCATCTGTGGTTTGAGAACACGGAAAATGTTAATTGGTTAAAACCAACTTTGACAGAAATTCTAATAGCCGGCAATCTTGAAAAGTTGTAAGCAATCAATCTGTCAGGAGGTTAATTACAGTCTGTTATTCAGTGAAGTCCCTTTTAAAACAAATCAGAATTGGTTTCATTCTGTTCTAGATTATGAATCACAATGTTTAAACTTCAAGTTAAACTTTAGTGCAGATTGAAGGCGAAGGACAGGCACTGCCTTTTCTTTAAGAGCAAAGCTGTCTTTGTGTTTCTTGCATACAGTGTTTGTAAACACGACGCTTTCTCAGAAAGGCAACATCTTCTTTTATGATGTCGGTAAATTATCCTTATAGTAAATATTTGTCCAGGCCATTTTTTTCGAAATTTACAAATTCACTAAAGGAGTAGCAAGTAGTCAGGTGTGCTTTACTGTGGTACAAAGCTGTCACTGATTAGATTGTGTTTGCCAGTAGATTACTGTTTATAAAATACAGGATTAGGCTTATAATACTTGAATGAATTTCTTCAATTAAGTGCACAGATTTTTCCAGTCCACATTATTTCTATTCTCATATCGAAAGCAATTGTGACTTTTTCTGCTAGCCTCTCAGTATTGTGTATGAAGAAGAACGTTGGGGTTTTTAACCTACTTGGTGAATGTGCAGAGACAATTCAGAATAGCCTTTCTTTTAATTATTTTATAAATCTGAAGCGTAAATCAGAACGATATTATAGAAGTGTTAGGCATTCTGTAAATTAGACATCAATTTTGGGTTTTGCACTTCAGTATTTAATTTTGCTCATATTTCTTCTGTGTCAGATTATCCACATGCTAAGCATTTTTCTTGGGAGAAGTATTTGGAAGAAACCAGTTCATTACCTGCACCTGCAAGGGCTTTTAAAGTGGTGAGAAAATGCTTATATTTTTTTCACGCTTTTAAGTGTGTATAATTAATTAGTTTAAGAAGAGAATACATATATGGTGTTCCTGTGTTTCCAAATGTATCCAGTTAATTAGTTGCTAATAGGTGGTTTATTTTTACGCAAGCTTGCAGTTTGCTGTTAGAAATCAGATAATATTATTATAAATCACTATTACTTTATTATTTTAATCATTATAAATGGGATTAAATGCTACAAAATATTACTAATTAATGTAATTTGCTGTGGGAAATTACTGCCTAGTTATTAGAAATAATGAGGTAGCTACTGAGTTATCATAACATATTTTGAACATACATATTTCTATCCGTACATTTTAAACGGTGCAGTAAATACAGTGAGAATGTAAAAGTCATTGTAGGAGGTCAGTTTGGTTGCCCATCTAGTCCATTGTCTCTGGCAGTTGCCAAAAGAGAGTTTGTTTTTAATATCCTTCAGGAGCCTTTTTCTTCTGCAAGCTTGTGACTAGGGCAGCATCCACAGGCAGCTCCCCAGCTTAACTATGGTGTTTGTGAGCAACGTCCTTTTCTTTTAGCTTTGTACTTGGTAGTTTCTTTCAGTGACATCCATCTTTCTTGAGCTCTTAGGATTTCAGTGAGGAAAGTGGACTGGTCAGTAATGCAGAAAGGATTGCTGTTAGGAGCCAGCATCAGATGGCTGGTAGCTCCCAGCCCCTTGCCTTACAGCGCGCTGAAGCTGGTTTGTCTCAGCTTTTCAGATTAGGGTCACTAATTCCGAATAACACTTTGCTAAGAGCTGGATTAATGAAAGCAGAAATGGGGTGCTTATAGCAGTTCCTGGGGTCAGTAGATCACCAGAGTTTATTACTGACCTGCAGTTTATCACCCCAGCTTAGTAATGTGTCTCAATCTTACATTCTCAGCAAGAATACTCGGAGCAAGGAGTAGGAAGGTGTTTGGTTATATCTGAGAGGTACAGTCCTTGGCAAAACATCAGAGGGGTGTGACCTTGACTCGCATCAAGCTAAAAGCAAACATTTTCTCTCAGGCATCCATGTTTTAATTTCTCCCCCTGGGGTTCAGGCAACAGCCACCCTGTGGGGCTCAGAGGTGGGAATGCCCCACCAGTGGCCCACAGGGTTCTCCAGGCAGCAAGGTCTGGCTGGCTGTGTCTGCACCGGGAAACTGAACAGGATATGCCACAAGCATGCAGGCGTTGACGGCATTAAATGGGGAGAGCGCTAGCTAGCCTGGCTTACACTGTTCCAGAAACCATACCAGCAGAGATTGGCTGGGGACTGTGTAGGTCCCAAAAAGTAGCTTAGACAAGGCCAGCTGGCTTTGAGGATGGAGGGGAAGGAGAGCTTGGCTGCATGGCAGTCAGCTGTGCTCTGTCTCTTGGTTTCACAGCCAGAGAAGATCGCCTCCCTGCTTTCTGTACTAATACACGGGTAACCATATTAATGCTAATTGTGATAAATAATAAGAAAGCAGATTTAATGGGAATAAAATGCTGATTGTGTTGGAGTTTGGGTGGAGTCTTTCTGAGACCATCACATATTTTATATCATATTATGGGAGAAAATAGATTTCTTAAGCTGCAGCTGAGGAAAAAGCACTGATGTTCTGGAAAGTCTTAGAGGGACAGATATGTTATTTTCCTAGAAATCGAGAATAAAAAGGTGTAACGTGTCTTGTGCATATGTTCCTTTAAAAAGGAAATATTTTTTGCTTTAGATTTCATAGCTTTAGATGGCAAAGATAAAATCTGATATTCTGAACAATTCTGCACCTTTTTTGGCCAGAATAGTATTGCTAAACAGGTATTTGGTCCTGTTTGTTCTGAGTATTTAATGTTATATTGTGGATTAGATATATTTTCAGTAAGAGACTGAAAAAGAGAGTTTGATTGACAAAGCAAAAACACATACTAAAAAAAACCACAAATATGTTTCCTGTAGACAATATCATAGACATTTCAGGCTATGGACTAAAGTATGTAATACTTTATTCAACGCTACATTGAAATTGTTGGCCAAAGTCTCTGGGAAAAGATTTCTAGAGAATTTAGGAAAGTAAACAACTGGTTTAAAATAAAGATCCCCACTTACTTGCTTGGATGACTTGAATCCAATCCATTCCAGAAGAACCTGGAACCCCAGAGTAGTTACTTTATTTCTCTAGTTTAATAACCCCCAATTGAATGATGTTTTTATGCTTGGATTTGTTGGAGGGGGAGGGCAGATTTGAGAAAATGAAGGCAGAAAGTTTTCAATGGATTTTATAGACTACAACTGTGAGATTTTTGAGGTTTTCTTCTGTTTCACGTAATACTGATGTTCTTTTCTAGAAACCTTCTCATGGCTTTCAGAAAAACATGAAACTTGAAGTGGTTGACAAGAGAAATCCAGTATTTATCAGAGTAGCAACCATTGTAGATACTGATGACTATAGAATAAAAGTAAGTTTCTCTGTCTTACTGTACTATCCTGCTTGAGTGACTGATGAGTACTTTGTAAAACCAAAATCCTATAGTTGTAAAATTAAGCACAGGAAGAAATGAGTCACATTGCTGTGTCCTGCTAAGCTTTTGCTTATCCTTTTCACTGATTAATATGCATATAATTCCTTTGGACAGGTTGTTTTATTATCCTCTTAGTTACATTTGCTGACGTAGATAATTAGAGAGCAGAGTTGAATATGCTGGAAAATTGCTTTGGGAATAGTTGATATAAGACAGTTGTCTATTATATCAAGAAAAGCGATTATTTAATATCAAGTGTTGAAGGGCTGCTATGATATTTGTATTAGGGCCCATAAAATATTTGGTCTGGGTTAACTGAGTCTGTGTCTATAAACTGTCAGGGAGAGGAGAGAGATATAAGTGAGATATGAAAAAATAACCCTGCTCACTTGTGCCTTATCAGTGACTTCTGCAATTCTGAAGTTTATATTAATTATGGACCTTAGATTGATCTCAGATAATGTATTTTTAAGAAATTGTGGTTTTCCAGAAATTGTATACTTGAATTATTTTTCTTCTATTGTACAAAACAAGTTTACGCTCTGAAGTCCTTAACTGTTGGAAGGGCTAGTATATTCCAGATATCCAGTTAGATGATATGAAGGACATTTGTCTTAGCAGTTTGTACAGATTTATTAGGCATACCTGGTATTTCAAGCAGGAAATGCAGCTGACATTTCGCTTTGAATCTGAATTAACTGGTGGCAGGGAGTCATCAGAACTCATATCTTCATACGTACCTATTTTCTATCTAAACTCTTAAGTTGATCATGAAAAAAAAACCAAAACAAACCCCCAAACAAACAAACCAACCCTTTCCAGCCTAATTTATTAAAATGACAGGATTTGTAACTTCTAGGGTGGTAATTTGACTCTGTAGCATATGGTGAAAGAGCTCTGTTTGTATGTTTGTATGTGCACGTGCATCTACACATGCATGCATGAGAGATCTGAGCTATTTGCTAGTACAGAGGTCAAGTAAGATTTGAAGATATTTAGCTTTTGCCTGAAAAAAAATGCCTTTATAGCCCATACAAGGCATTTTCTGGGAAGTCACGGACTTCATTTTCTCTTCAGTTTCAACTCCTTATCCTGTATAGTCTGATTTTAATAAAATGGTTATTTGTATGTTGTGGTGTTTTGTTTGTTTTTTATGGATAAATGCCATTTTTTTAGTCCTTTGCTTACTGCTCTGCTATTCTTAAATCCTCGTCAAACAGGAGATTAAAAAATGTTTGGATTTTGGGTGTTTTTTTTAAGAGAGAAAAAAGACAGAAATTCATGCTTAAGTGTTAAGTATTAATATGAGAACTAAACTTGTCCTGCTTTATTCCTGGGATTTGAGCCTGATGATGCAAGACAGTAAACAACAAAATGACACCTCTCTCTACTGCAGTGAGAACATGCCTGGGCCCAGAATCTAATGTACAAATATTTCTGTGTAACACTGGTAGTTCTATTAAAGTGACTTCTCTAATGAACGTGACATTTTCAGAGATTACTTACAGAAACTTAATTCATAGAGAATTTTTCTGATCTAAAATGTGTTGTTCTCCTTTTTGATTTTAGGTCCATTTTGATGGCTGGGATAGTATTTATGATTATTGGACTGATGTAGATAGCCCTGATATCCATCCTGCAGGCTGGTGTACAAAAACCGGACACCCTCTTCAGCCCCCACTTAGTAAGAAAAATCACATTGTAATGTAATGATGTTAAAAGGCGTGTGTGCTGTGCTATCTTTTTCCCTGCCAGTGCTGTCCAAGGAAGAGTATCAACTAGGACATGGAAAATAATGTAAATGTGACATTTAGTGCAAAATCAACAGTCAGTAATTCATCATTTTTTAGTAGATAGCTTTATTGACCCATACTGTAATGGAAATACAATGTTTCTCTGTATGCAGAAGAACCACAGTCAAAACCTGAAGTAACGATAAAGATCTGTTGCGTAAAATCCTGGCCCTCTCAAAGCCAGTAATGAAACTGCTGTGGCACTTACTGGGGACAGGGTATCACTCTTAAAATCTTCTGTCCACATTCTCTTGAAGGTTAGTGTGCTTTTTAGCAAAAAGGAGTCCAGACAGCACTGAGAAGACACTCCTTTCAATTGCTGTGGCAAATCCTCAGAACCAGCTAACTTTCTTGTTGTCCTCTGCTGAGCAAAGAGGGGTTAATGGTGATAAATTAGATAGGTGCCATTAGATAAATCTAGCAGGAGCATGGTACCAACAATAATACTGTATTTACCAGCTTGCCCTCTCTGGGGACTTCATTTTACTTGTTGAAGAAGTGGGAGGTCTGTCATTAACGAGACTGAAGGTTGCAGGGAGAAGAGACTTTTGTGGTAAAGGTAGCCCTGCCTATGCCACGGTGTTTCTGGATAATGGCAGTGAAATCACTTCAGCCAAACTTTGAACAGATGATCTTTAATTGAGTGCTCTTCTCTGTGATTGTTTTGTATTGTGACTCTGAGCATAAGCATGGTTTGCACGAGTGCTGAATGTTCACAGCTGTAACTGAGATTGGAAGGAGCTGTGCTTGGAAAATAAGAAATGCTGAGCAATGCCAAGTACTCTGAAAAAATTGAATGTAAAATAACTGGGATAAGGCACACACAGATTGTGTGAACGTGTTACCTGAAAATCTCAGTACCTCAATTCAGCATCTCTAAGATGTCAAGAAGAAATGTTTCCTTCAAGAGCATGATCAGAGTATATTCATTAGTTTTCTGAGCACTCCAGTGGTACCGTGATGACTGCCTGTTAGGAAGTTAATCATTCTGCCTTCAAAGCAGAGTCTGAATAGAGTGCCAAAAGCACAAAGTGAATAATGAGGAGAAGATAGGATGCTGTATATCTGCTTCCTAGTCTGAGATGTGCATCCTGTATACTGAACGAAGGAACAGCCCAGTGGGAAAAAGTAGTCTGTGGCCACATAAATAAAGATTGTATCATATGGCAAAAGAGCTGAATAAGGTTGAGACGTTTCTGTTACCTAAGACTGGAAAAAAAAAATCTTAGCCTAGGTGGGAGTATAAAATATATGCGTTCATTTTGTTGGAGACATTGAAAGAAACAAAATACAGATGCCCATCACACAGAACACGTCATCTCCTCTAGGTGGTGGATTTCTTGACAATGTGACAGGAGGGAACGTGACCATCCATTAAATAGAAAAAGAGTAACTACACAAATACTATTAAAGTAGGATGATTACTGAATAATACATCCTTCCAACAATATGACTTTGTATTATTGCCATAGAATATGGTATAGAATGTAGAATATTATAAAAATACTACTATTGTTTCCAAGTAAGTTAAAGTGCATTTCAAGTTTTGTGAAAGGGTTTCAGAAGGAGGGACGAAAACATTTTGCAAGACACGATATTTTTCCCTCAGTCAGTAAGATAGTCCCTTTAATGATGCAGTCCAGATCCCTGTCTTTAACACTAGAATCTTTGTGTGAATGCTGTGCATGTTAGCAATATTAGTCTAGAGCAGTCATCATAATGGTCTTATGCTCCCAGTATTTATGTATTCATAGTGTTTTCTCATAAGATGTAGTGAAGTCATCATGATGAATTACGACTTTTTTGATAGCAGTTAGGGAATTAAGAGCTATGTATTGGTGTTGGTTTTAATATCGTTTCACAGTGATGCAAGCAGCAGCTTCTTGCATAAATTCGGACAGCCAGGTGCAATTACTTTAAATTACATTTTTAGAGAGCTTGAATTTTTTAAGTGAAGAGAGAATATTGTCAAAAATCGCCTAATGGCTCAGATTTTTAGTAGTATTTTCAGCCTTCGTTTTCACGTCTTGTTCACTGGAAAACTTGAGCTAAAAACGGAGACAGTCAGTATCCATTATGAACAGATCCCTGTCCTCAGAACAGCAGGGTAACTTACTTTGTCTGTGCTCTTGCAAAACAACCAGGCTCCAACTACATGTAGTTTATAGGAGAGAAATTTGAAGTCATACAGTTCCTCCAAGATTTGCCTTCTTTATATAGATGTAGCTCTCCTGCGGAGATTTACTCACATAGAATAAAATTATTTCTCCAGTGGATCAGGTTGTTTGAATCTCTGTCATGCTTTTGCAGAACGCATTTTTAAAGTACTTTAAAATTAGGTGTTGTTTGCTTTATGTTTACTGTGATCCTCTAGTATTCCTGCATATTTATATAACTTTTAAAGATTAGATACTTTTTTTTAACCTCATATGTAACTTCCCTGGACATGCAGGTCCCTTGGAATTGGTGGAAGCTTTAGAGCATGGAGGGGGTCCCACAGCAGGATGTAAAGGAGTTGGGCACATTAAAAGAGCAAGACATATTGGCCATCATAGGTACGTGCTATGAAACTGTAATTTTATTCTTTCAATTGAGTGATGTGTGCACTTTTTTTTTTTAAATTGTTGTTCACTACAGATCTAAGCTGGAAAAAAATAGGATATTTTGTAAACCTAAATATGCAATGATTTCAGTTGCCATGGTGAGAATGCTGAAATAAACATTAGCAATCTGTGACTTCATTTCACCAGGGTGTGCCGAGATAAGATTTGTTGAACATCATTCTTTGTCACAATTGATAGATTCAGTTACTCTGTATTTTGTTCCTATGAGGATTCCTCAGCTTGCTGTTCAGATTGCAAAATGTTACAGACAGATGTGTATAAAGCAATAACTTTTGAACCCTTTGAAATATGAGGCCATTAATTTTATTATGGCTTGGGTGGTTTTAGTCTGCTTGGCTGGTAGGGGGGAGGATTTGCTTGTTGCTTGGAATGCAAAAAAGGAAATTCCAATTGACGTATTCCCGAATGANGGCTGGTAGGGGTGAGGATTTGCTTGTTGCTTGGAATGCAAAAAAGGAAATTCCAATTGACGTATTCCCGAATGACAGCCTAAAGAACTTGCTGTTTGTACCCAGTGTGTCTAAAGATGCTTTTGTTGAACACCTTCTGAAATACAACACAGAAATGTGGACATCCTAAGCTGTCCTACAGGAGAGTTGACATAGGGAGAGCAGTAGCATGGGAGGATGGAATGCGGGACAGGGAGACAATGACAGAGTAAATGGGAAACAGTTACTAAGTCAAAATTTTATTATTTTTAAAATATTTACAGTATGAGGTGAATCCTGAATATTTCAGTAAGGGATATACAGTTAATGTAACATGATGAGTTGAGAATTAAGTATCATAAATATGATTCTATTACCTTTTGCAAACTAGAGCTTCCAGAAGTTTTCTTGGACCTTTTCCAGTACACAGTCATATAATCCCCGAATGTCATATCACTTTGTGCTTTCTGCTTTCATATAGTTAGAGGATTGCTCTTTGGTGAGTTGTCTATTCATGGTTTTTAAACTACCATGATCCAAGAGTTAGGTCTGCAATCTTTTCATGTTTTTGGTGAGAGAATTAAGTCCTGTTGACTAGAATTATGCTACAAGATTTTGGTGGCGTATCAGCGCTGGTTGGTCCTAACTCATCCCTAACAAAGATACCTGCCAGCTAAACTCACTGTGTTGTTATACATTTAGTGTGTGCAAAAGGCATCTTTTGCTGCAAGAAGTTGTTTTCTATCTACAGCAGAAGCATTGTGTTTGTGTTGTTAAGAGGCAGAAAAACTCCTGATGCTAGTACAAGCTTTATCTCCAGGAAGGGACGTGGCTAGGGTAGCTCCAGTGACAAAACCCGGTGCAGTATGAACTGTGGTGGTCTTATCGTGACACCGTATGCCGCATTGCTGTCTTTCAGATTATTCTCACTCCTTCCCTTTTGTCTTTTTCTGTCCATGTTCTTTTTCTTTGGTTTATTTTTTTCAGTTTTTCTACCTTTCCTTTTGAGAAGCTTTTTTTGCACTCAATCATTAGGATATCTCCTTAAACAGTCGTGTTAGTACTTCAGCGGTTACGATCCTTCAGTTAGCATATGGCACCCTACTGCATTCACATTCTTAGTCCACTGCAAAAATGAAGTAAACTGGACTTGCCTAAAAAGCTTCCTGGCTGCTTAGCTGAAACCCATATTATTTCATATTCCAGTAGTCTGAGTCTTGTATGATTTATTAATGTACCTGATCTGTAAGGCAATAAATTCCCATTCCTTACAATGTGCTATCTCAATTACCTAGAATTGGGTGAACATACCCATTCTTAGCCCAAGGCTGAAACTTAAAAAAAACCCAAACAAACAAACCATAAGTGAATGTGTCAGAAAAGTTTTTAATTTATGATCGCTCTAAATAAATGTTGGCACTAAAACTTCTAGTGTTTCAAAGGGAAGGGATGAGTAAGAGCTATATGTCTAGTTAGTCCATGTAGCCTTTGCTTTTATAACTACATTTTCCACAGTATTTGAAGTCATTACACTTGTCCTGAATATTAAGAAAATAAACAAACTTATGGCAATCTATTGTGTTTTATTTTTACTATGGTCTTAGCAATCCTATTATTTGCACATTAACTGGTCGTTCTGGGGGATAAAAATATAACCAAAGAGATTTTCTGGATCATAAGACAGGTATTTGCTGTTTCATAGCAAATAAATTAAGACCATTAAGTATTTTATTCACTAACTATATTGGTTTGCCCTCTGTGCTGATATTGTGTTTTTTTTCTTGAGCATTTCTGAGGAAAATAATGGTATTTGTTATTTATCTGGAGTCTACAGACTTGAGGGTCCAGGTCACCCCCAAAATTGTAACATTGCACCATCACTTTTTTCCTGCATTAACAAAGACATTTCGAAATTGGTATAATTACCCATGTCAGGTAGCAGTCCCTGGGCTCTTTTATCTTGGCAACCTTGAAATGTATTTAACCATGCTTATCCTTTTTTTCATGATGAGGTACAACGTCTGTCTACAGCATAAATGCCTGTGTGCAGAAAAGATGATAATTTAAAATGCTAAGTAGTTCTGAAATAATTTTCAGAGCTTGTTCCTTAGGAACCAGATGAAAGCCTCGGTGATTAATTATGTAGTGGGGTTAAAGCATTTACTTTTTTGAAAAGTTGATGCTCATAAGGACTTGGTATATCTATCACCAGTTGATCTAGGGTTTTGTGCTGCGCAGTTGAAACTGAGACTGATGTGCCAGGTTGGTATCAGCATGCAGATCACCTGCATTTTTGATTGCGAATTGTATGCTCTCTGATGGTCAGTGCATGCACCAATTTTCAAGTTCAAGTAGTAATGCAAAGCAGTCATTAGTGTTCTGGGTCAACTCTCCATGAATGAAGATTTTTACCAGAAACTTTACATGCGTTACGTGTAAGTTGAAGTGAACTGAATGTGCTGAGGTGGAGGGTGTGTTGTAAGAGAACCACAGCGCAGAAACACAAGAAACCTCAGCTCAGTAGGATGTCGCATCTATTCGTTCAGTGTCTGCTGAAGTAATACTCGTCTGATTTTGATGCCAGTCTTAAGTTTCATTTTGTCTTTTATGTAAGGTCATTGGCCCCAGCCCAATTTGTTATAAGCTACTCCTGAGTCAGGTTTAGAATGTTGAAGCGGCTTTCTCCTACAAAAGAATGCTTTGATGATAAACATGCATTGTCAATTGTGAAAGAGAATGTTTGTATCACTTGTTTCGAGACTAGTTAAAAGTGTTTTCATAAAGTCAACTGAAGTAAAGGTATTACTTAACAAAAATCCAGCAGCAAAAAAATACGCACCCTAGATGTTGTCAGGACCTCTCTGCTGGAGGTTTCTTGCTAATCATGTATCACTGCCAGCAGATGCAGTCATAGGCTGCTCTAGATAAAGTCTAATCCATCAGTTAGTCCAATCTATTTGTTTAACCCATCAAGGAGGATAATTTGAGCAAATCCGGGTGAATTCTCCTGGAGCTGCCATACAAGCTCATCCCTTGGCAGTGTTTGGCAATAACCTGCACCTGAAAGACAATGAGAAGCTGGGGTTGGTAGCATTTCCAACCAGTACAGCTAAACCAGGACACCTGTCTGTGGCTTCACACAGGTTTGAAAATTATTCCAAGCAGTCGTAAAGACTAATAATCTATATTATAAAATACTTTGGTATTAACATTCTTTTACCAAACAGAGTACCACCTTACTCTTTTTCTTCAGGTTAAGAGAGAATCCTGGCTTACGTTCCTTTCTGATGTTAGGTGTAGCTGAGGCTGAGTAATCCAGCTGGACTCTGTGCTTCATAAACTTTGCATACTACTAGAAGATAGGAGCATCTCCAGATGTGTAGAGAAGACTAGGGTCCATGCCCACCCATCAGTAGCCCAGTTTTATCCTTCTACCCTTAAACTCTAGAGAAAAAAAAAAAAGAGATGTGTNTCAGGTAGTATTAATGTATTTGTATACTGAAGCCTAGTGAAGCAGCTTGGATGATAGTTGACTGTCTTCATGTTGGACTGGTTTCAAAGCTGTGAAGCAGAGCTGGAGGGCGTACAGCCCTGTCAGATGTATAGCAGAGGTTTCAAATTGAGTACCTGCTGCTGCTTCTGCTTCTTGCCATTTTCCCTGTGGCTCTGGCAGACCTTGGTACCCCCAAGTCAAGGACATCTGATCATTTAAAAACTGCCTTCTGAACTTCTGCTACTTTCAAAATAGTGTGGTAAGGCAAATTGCAAGCTGGAGCAGAAATCCAGGTTTTAGTTGACAGAAGAGTTAAAAATCCTAATTTAGTATTAAATAACCTAACATCAAGACTTCTGAGCCCTTCAGATGAGTTGTCTCTATGCAGGACTCTTACAGTCCTGTGTAAATCAAATACTTCTATTATGTAGGAATAACAATATTAATTTTTTATTCTTTGTAGTAGACAAGTTAAGCTGAACTGAAGGCTGGAGGCATTGAGATTCAGGAGGATTTACTGATTGATCCAAAGCCATGTAACTCATACACAGGTTCATTCATGCTGTGTTTTGTTGAAGCAAAGCTAAGAGCGGAAACTGAGGGTTCTTTTTGTTGCCTCAAGTAATAGTAACATCAAAGGACTATCAAGGAGTTTTAAAAAAAATGATACAGCAACTCAAATGATTAATTACAAAGAAAAACTCATCTGAATCTAGTGTTCTAAAGCATCGTTAATATTATAACTATTGTTGACTGAAATTGTCATTCAACTTCTGTTTTTCCAGAAAATACTAAAGGACAAGGCAGTATATAAACAGGCAAGTTCTAATGAGGGACTGAATTTTGAGGCTGCTTCTTGTTTTTTTAATTTAAAACGTATTAGTGGTGTTGGTAAACAGAAGACCTGCTGGAGATGAAATTGTATTATCAGATTTCATTGTGGTGTAAGGCTTGTTTAATAACACACAACTGAAGTTAAATACCACATGCCAGTGTTTAGTGTTTCCTTGAGACAACCCTCTAACTGCTTAAAAACACTAAGCCTCAAAACACCCCTGTGAGCATAGGAAACCAAAAGAAGATTATATGCTTTGCCTTACAGCAGTGGCAGAACTGAGATTAACCAATATATTCCTGAGTTTCTGATAACTGTATTTCATCACAGTGGTATGAGTTTGTCACAGCAAGAACTTAAATCCCACTAGCATTGGCTCCTTAAAACCTTTTTCTGAACAGAAGCCTGTGTCTTTCATCTTGTAGTTCATGTGCATGGCTAAAAATGCATCATTGTGATAGATGCAGCAGTATAAAGAATTGAGAATATAAACCAACTTCCCCTCTTTGCTAGTGTCCGTTTTCTTCCTCATGTTTCAGTTAATGGTTTTTTTTGTTTTTTTAAGACATCTGGCAGAGGCTAGTCCTAAGACAAACAAAACCAGTAGGTTGAAAAATAAATGTAAGTTGAGATACACAAATAAATCTAAAATAAAATGCCAAATTCTGCTTAAGAGAAATTAGAAATAAAAGGTAAATGCTCCAAGTAAATTTTTTGTTCGTATATTATGTTCCATGTCTTTAAAACAATTTAATTAACAAAAAGGTACCCTATTTCAAGTGCAGTGCTTTAAAGTCCAGCCACCCATTTGGCTGTATCTTATTCGGCTGTGTAAACTCCTGGTCTGAAGGTTCTCATGGCAAAAAACCTCAGTGCCTTTGTCTCAGAGGAGGTGCTGGGACTACCATCCAGTTCCTCGGGAAAAGGCAAAGATGACTGATCTGTGCTTCGTTAGGTCGCCTGGAGCTGTATGTCCCTTGAAAACACTGTACACGCCGTTGTGGAACAACATCTGCTTGGAGTGGCCTTAAACAGGGATCTCATCTTGATTAGAAAAGCAGAAAGTGTATTCTGCTGGCATGCTCTGTCCTCCATAATTCAAGTTCAGCACAACTATACAAGGATTATTTTTTTTTTAAATGAAAAGGTTGATACTGAGGGTTTTCAAATGAACTGACTGAAAAAATCAGACATGCCATTGGACTCCTGTCTTGATAACCCCAGCAAGGACTAACTGACTTGGCTTCTGTAGCCTTAAGGAGTTTTTTCCTTTTATGCTAGTGCAGAGAGAAATGTAAATTTCCACCAACTTTTTGTTTATGTCGGTAAGACCAAAATTAGATCACCAGCATTGGTCCAGCCTCCTGATAGGAGTTGATTCATACGTGCTCTGAAACCAAAGCTACATCGGTAAAGGAAAAGGAGAATGGACAGCATATTTTGAATAAAAGGCCTTTTTTTAATGCTGTGCTTTGTAAAACAAACATGATAATGAAAGCTGTTGTTTTTCTGTTTATTATTTGTAATTTGGAGGTGGCAGGGCATATGGCTGGCAAGGTAGACTTGTTTGCATTAGTTCTGTTTGGAAGTCATGCAGTCACTGAAATCAGTCAGTGAAACAAAACATTGCAGTGTTTTATGGAAAGGCAGGTAGTTATATTCTTGAAAAGGAAGTAAGCAAAATGACATAGCATGGGTTTTTTTTACATTTTACCATTATAGAGGTCCTTGTAATAATACAGTTGAGTAGAAAAGCATAATTTCAGATTACAGTTAGTGTCATAGTTCATGAGCCACAAATGGAGCATCAGGTTTAGTACAGCCTCTCCTATATCTTAAACAGAGATTTGAAAACTTGGGCATGTTGTTAGTCACTGTTGTGGCATATATATACCTTCCAGAGTTTAGGAAATTATCTTTGGAGTGTGAGTATATAGCCTGACTAATCAAGTGGAACACTGCAGAGCATTCTTCTGAAGACGAAATCCTAGTTC
>VZTL01048382.1:0-12080 GCA_013400535.1 Scopus umbretta
ACTATTTCTTAACATGGAGGTTTTAGTCTAAAATATCCTGTATTTAGTAAGACAAAATCCTTATTTTGGAAAAATGACGTTGCTTCTATTTTTATTGGTTGAGAAAAAAGCCAAACAAATTAAAAAACCTAACTCCAAGTAATTTCCTCTGTTGTTGCTTCCACCTTTTTTCACTCTTTATTTCTTCTTTTAGCTGTCTTCTTCTGCTTGACTCTACATTTGTTTGTCCCAGTCTGATGGCCTTCTCTTCTCTTTGCTCCTTCACGCTCTGACTCCTGCCTCTCTGGGCATGTTATTGTTATGGATAGTCATTGAATTATCTCCTAGCAGCTGGAGTCAGTCCTCTTTTCAAGTTTCACATTCTGCTGCAGACTTTGGGAATTCTGTGTGAAGTGGCTCTAAGAGTTTAACAGGACATAAAACCATATTTTTTTCTGACTTTGTTCTTAGAAAAGATTGAGTCTTTTTTGTCTGAGTTGTCTAAAATTTTAATCTGGGACATATAGCTTGCAAAATTTTGATTTTATTGGTTTAAGTTTTGCCAAAATTAGTTGCAGCTAAATGAAAAAAAAAAAAAAATTAAATGAGAATATTATAAACAAAGGTAGAAAAACTTAGCAGAGAAGTTCTTTCCTGATTACTTTAAAAGCCAGGCATACTTTCACCCAACATAATGACAGGACCATTCAAGTGCTTCCCCTAGGAGAAAATTCCTGTAGTAGTCTACCTCCCTTGAGATGAAAAAGAAAACTGTATGAAGACTCCAATTACAGAAGGAGCTCTGGATGCAGGAGAATCTAGCCAGGAGTTACACATTTACAAGAAACCAGGCTTCACTGGCTAGTATAACAACCTCTAGTGGCTTTTTCTTTCCTCTTTTTTCTTTGTCTTTCTCTGCCCCCACCACCCCCTGTACTACTCTCTTGTTTCAATCATCTTGCAGTCTAGCTGCACTCTGTGCTAACAATGTAAATTACATTTCCATGCTTCATGTGGCAGTTTTGCCTTTGGATAGTCACTATGCTATTTTCTAAGCAGCTGATTATTTTAAGCAGCCTACAGTATTCACTGAA
Source organism: Scopus umbretta (assembly GCA_013400535.1). NCBI lineage: Eukaryota > Metazoa > Chordata > Aves > Pelecaniformes > Scopidae > Scopus > Scopus umbretta. The sequence goes on from VZTL01048382.1 coordinate 1,074, forward strand.
GTCAATAAGTTTTCACCAGTGTGGCTGTAAGCAGAATTTGACCGATAAAATAGTCTTTTTCTTCTCTGTGTATTGCTTGTGTCTGCTGGTGATAGGGTTGCTTGTTTTATCTCAGTGCTTTTATCTATTCTACTCTCCAGTAAGACCCTTCTTCCAAATGGCTCCATGCTTCCAGGCGTATTTTAATAATTCATCACAAAAAGCTAGAGTAAGCAAGATAAATAACACAGTATGATCTATGGCTGCACCTCAAAGGCAGGAAGCACAAATCGTGTTTAACCACATAAACATCAAGCTCTCATCTCACTTTACAGACAGGGAGTGGTACACTTGGTAAAAAAAATGCCTGATTTATAAACACCTGACTTTTAGATTAAAAAAAAAAAAGAAAAGAAGGGTGGAAAAGTTCACAAAAGAGATGGTAATTATTTAAAAAGCACATTATTCAAAAATATAAAGGTGCATTCAGGTGCATAACACTTTTTCAAAAAAGTATTAATATAAAACCAGCTAAATAAGTCAGTAGTAAATGTCAGCTGTATTTCTCTTATAATGTATTTTTTGGCTTTTTGTAAAGAAAAACCTCAATACGTATTTCAGTTTTGTTAAAACTGAGGTCTCTTCATGTTATTCAGGGTTATTTGGACTATTTTAGTAGAACTGGCTGATAAAAATATACCTGGCCATGCAACTACGTCATAGTTCTCTTTTCTGTCTTCTTTGTCCCCCCTTCTCTATTTGCTTCAGGGTCCCTCCTCTTCCACCTCCCCAGCCTCCCCAAATCCTTACCAAATTCCTACTTCTATACCTGCCCCCACATGTCCTTGCTCTTCCTCTAAATGTTCCTTGGCAATTTAGAGAGTGTATCTACTCATATTTCTAAATATTTCTCAAAGTAGTTGATAAACTGTTCACAGTATTTACTGCATGCTCCCTGGTTGTTGTGATCCAAGGGACAGCAAAGAAGAGCTAAATAGCCCCAAATACTGGGCAGTTGGTCAGTGAAGATACAAAAAGTCAATGTGTAGAGGGAAAAAGGGCTTTCTTTTTTTTTTTTTTTTGGATACTCAGTGGAAGAAAGATTGGAAGCTTATAATGTTCATAATAGCATTAGCTTCTGCTCTTTGCCTTCTGTTCCAGCTTATGGATAAGAGAAGAGGATTAAGCAACCATGGGGAGAGCAGGGAGATAAGGTTCACTGTGCAGAAGTCAGGGAACAAACTTTGGCTATGATACAGATGCTCCATGAGATGTGCCAGCAATGTCCAATAGCCCCACAGATCTTTTAAACTCACTGGCTTTTCTAGCACTTTTCTCCTTTCTTGGAGGCCTGCAGAAACTATTTTATTCTCTACAATTCATCACAAATCTAATGCTATGTCTTAAAAAAACCCCTTTAACTTAGATATTTGTGTACAGCAAGTTTGCGTTCTGGTAAACTTTTGGCCTTCAACTTATGCTTTTTCTTTGGCCCTAAGTATGTTATTTACATCTTTCTCTTCATATCCTATATTTTTTTCTTCCTAATCCTTTTAGTCTTATGAAGCGTCCCACTCATTTATATAACAGATCACAGTCTAAGTCATTGGCTCAAGAGGCAAGGATGGTCAAATGGTTGCATTTATGTGTTTTTAAATAAGAATAATAGTGTAGGTAGATAAAGCTCCTTTCATTCATCAGGATTCTTAATCTCTTCACCAACTAATTCACCAACCATAAATTGTGCAGAAAAAAACCTGACACCAGTGAACTCTCGCACACTGACAATTAAGATGGTTTCGTGTAATTGAAATAATCCTAGGCATGTTAGTTAAACAGAATGAGTTTGGACAGCACCCAAAGGGGTTAATGCAGCGTGAATGTTTCCAACACTTTTTTTACACTTTAGTGATCTTACTTCAGAAAGCCAAGTATTCTTATTAGTCAGTAGCCATTTAATGTACAGGATTAATTATGTAAGTACCAAATACAATCATTGCTGAAGGAAGTACTTAAAAATGCACTGTGTTTGACAGTGGTTAATGTGAGCATGTCTCTTGTCTGTCTCTGTCATCTTTTCTGTGCTCTTTTTAGGACAAAAAGTTGGTTATTGCTATGTTGCTCTGTCCTCCATCTGCAAAATGAAATGCACAAACTCATGAAAGGACTTGTTACAGAGGAACAGAAGAGCATTGCATTTCTGACAAATTGTGCTTGGTGTGGTAAGAAATCTTTACCTTATATTTTTGCAGTAGCTAAATTAGTTCGCTGATCTGTTTCAGATACTTAAGTGCTACCTACATTAGTGCCACACATTAATGCTACTGGAATTAGACAGCAGATGTTTGCTTCAGGTAGTCATAAAGTCTTTTATAAGACTTTAAAATGTCAGTATCAGTTAAAAAGTCTTGGTGGGAAGTTAGCTACTGTGGAGAGTTTATGGAAATTTTCAATACAGTGCTTTTCTTCAAAGAATTATATCAAACTTTCATTCATCTATGATGGAAGATAGTCAACTGGATGCATCTAAGAGTAAGACTCTTCTGAAGCCCCTGTGCACAGGAATTACGCTGTGACTCCCTGTGCCCTTCAGGCCATTGCTAGTTTGGTCAGACTTACCATTTCCTGCATGCATTACATACCTCTAATGCCAATAATTCTGTTTGAAGAAAACCACCCTGTATTTGAGGTTTTTCTTCTCTTCCCCTGACAAGCCTTTCCTAAATTTCTTATGATTTCCATTGACCCTATTCGGATTATTTTAATTTATTTTTTTCTCCCTTGCTTTTATGGAAAGATCTTAGCTTTTCAACCATCTGAATAATCACCCAGAGAATGAATGTGCTATATTGTGTTTCAATATCCAGTTAAAACTGAAGTTAGGGACAGACACTGTCTCAATAGAAGAGGGCTAAAACTTGTGAACTGTTTTAATTTAGAGATAATTGAATTAAAAATATTAAAACTAATCAGATAGCTAACATAAACTGAATGCACCCAATATACTAATCCTTAACCTTTTTCCAGAATGTGAGGTACATAACAGTTGTGATAATTTTTAAAGCAATATTTAACCAATTGCTATTCATTAACTGTATTAGGAATATACGTATATTAATATGAATATATAATATATTAATTTATTCCAACAGTTAGGAAAGGTATGCAATATTTTACACGGACAATTTTTACTTTTTTATCTGTGGTGTTCTCAGAAAAAATTACATTTCACTCTGGTCTATCTTTCTGCTGACTTAGCTGCAAGAAAATCATGGTAGAATAACTGATCAATATTAAGGCACATTTTAGCGATGGCATAATCAATGGAAAGGAACTAGAGGTAGTCCCTGATATAAAATGGTGTATTGGATATATTTAGGTGATACTCCAAGTTTATGCTAGAGTTTCTGAGGTTTCTTATATGTTAGTAGCATATTGCTTTTTACAGGACTCTCTTTTTACCTCAAAGAGAAATAAGAAAGAAGGCACTTTAGACTATTCTGAAAAGTAGGTGAAAGATTGTCTTGGTTTTGGCTGGGATAGAGTTACTTTTCTTCCTGGTAGCTGGCATAGTGCTGTGGTTTGGATTTGGGATGAGAATAATGTTGACAACACGCTGATGCTTTAGCTGTTGCTCAGTAGTGCTGACCCCAGTCAAGGACTTTTCAGCTTCCCACGTTCTGCCAGGGGCACAAGAAGCTGGGAGGGGGCACAGCCAGGACAGCTGACCCCAACTGGCCCAAGGGCTATTCCTTACCATAGGGCGTCACGCTCAGTATGTATGCTGCAGGGAGCTGGTGGGGGGGGCAGCGATCGCTGCTCGGGGACGGGCTGGGTGTCGGTTGGTGGGTGGTGAACGGTTGCATCACTCCCACCCCACCCCCTCCCTGGGTTTTGTTTCTCTCTCTCTCGTTGTTCTCCTTTTCCTTACAATTTTTGTTACTATTAGTGTTATTATTGCTATTCTTTTATTTCAGTTATTAAGCTGTTCTTATCTCAAATGATGAGTTTTCTTACTTTTGCCTTTCCTATTCGCTCCCCCATCCCACCGGGTGGAGGGTGAGTGAGCGGCTGTGTGGTGCTCAGTTGCCGACTGGGGCTAAACCACAGCGAGATACACATTGGGACTTTTGCAGGTTTGCAAAGAAGTTTTCTTAGAGCACAAAAAAGGAGGAAGCACTGTGGGAAACAGCCCTAATGCCTGTTGGGGATATCTCCTGCACTTCTATAGAGATACTTTGTTCTGTTTCTTCTTGGTTTCATCATTTCACGCCATGGAGTGATTGAAGGCCTGTATCTATATGTCTTAACATATTTACACACTATTTTTAGAAGTCTAACAGAGAAGATAATGAAGGGGAAAAAAGTAATGTCTGTCCCCAGATGTTTGTATCTCCTTTTTGCGAGTTAATCGCCAGAGAAGTAGCAGAATGCAGTGCTGAAGTTTTACATGTAAACCACTACACAGTGTGTGTTTCATCAAGAATATTTCACTCATTAGTCTAGCATTCCAGTGCAACAACATGGCAGATTATAAATGAAAAAGAATCAGTTTTGTTCCAATCCAGACCCTCTACAATTCTACAAATTAAATTCAGGGAAACAGTAATACCTAAATATAACTGTCAGCTGATTGTATTGAGTTGATACTAAAAGATATATATTTTGTTTAACAATGTTGTTGACCTATTTGCTACATCAAACATTTTTTGGGGGAGTTTTTGCATTGCAATTTTTCATTAATTTTAAAGGACTAGTATTCCTTTAAAACAAACAGACACAAAAATCTGTCATGTTAATTTCAGCAATCCACATATATTATACTGTAAACACTCTTTGGTGACCTGATTTTCATTTTGCCTTTGAGATTTCAGTTTCAAGGCAGCTGGTTCCTTGTTAATAGATTGATTAAAGAATGTTCTGCATATCATACATTACTGTTCCTGTCTTGAACTCTGCATTGTTTAATTTAGTTATCACTTGGGGACAGAGAGGGTATAAATATCAACAATGAGACTTCACACTACCTTTGTGAATAAGAAATTTTTATTGCTTTACTTCCTAAAATCGTGATTGACTTCCTTCACATGCATTCCTGTATATTGACAGTTAGGACTTGATGCAAAAGGCCAGTTCAACACTTAAAAGGTGATTCACCACATTGTCCTAGGTGCTTATGTCTTTCATTTGCTGTAGAAGAGCTGAGACAACCAACCTGAACTGGACATTTGACTTTCAGTCATCTAAAGTTCCGTGAAATGTCTCCCAGGCATAGTGTAAAACTTGCATTCTTGTGGCTTTTCAGACTTTTTGTTTCAAAGTTGGTCCAGTCCAGTGGAATTCAGTAGAGGGAGGAGTGTGGGTGAAGCAGGTGAAGGTGCACAGACTATGCAGCTGATCTCCTGGCTGGGCTGCTTTAGAGTCTGTCTCACACGGACTCTATTCATCATAGGTAGCAATGCACACACAACTTAAGTGACAGGTACATTCTCCATCTCCCTCTCATTTGTTTTTGACAATGGTATTGATGAGGTGATTTTTGTGAGTTTCAGATATTGTGCTGGCATGACTTTTTAAGGAGTCTGCTTTATGTACAGTAATTGATGAATTTTCTTTTTCTCCAAGGTTCTTGCATCAGAAAGAAAACTGATGTTTTCAGGCTGGCAGAAATCATGATATTTGCCTAAAACAGAGGACAATTTTTAAAGATCATGAAATAAACACTACAGCTAAGCATGAACTTCTGTGACAGTTGTGGTGAGAAAAAAAGTATTAATGATCGTGTTTTTTTTCTTTTTATTTCTGGTCAGTTTTTCTCACATTATAGCTTGCTTACATTTTATGTAGATAGTGCCAAACATGAAAGGCTATTACTAACATGGCAAAAAATGTTTCTCAATTTAGTACCTTCCAAGAGAGTGATTGGGGTGTCTCTCTGCATTTTTGTTAAAGGGAATGGTAAAAATGTTTAGATGCTGAAATTAGTATTGGAACAATTTTCAAGCACTTATTAGGACATCTTATCATGTCTCTAATTGTGCTTCTGCATTGCTTGGATGAAATGTCAAGTAAGGTTCTATTATATGCATTTGTTCATGCTTTAAATCTTTGTTGATTATTTTACTTGTTTATTTGATGTTCAGACCATCTAAAAAAGAAAAAAAGACATTAATTCTGGTTATTTTACTATGTATTCATTACTTTATCACACCAATTGCAAAGGGATAAATCTACTTATCATTTTTCAAAAGGTTAATGTGACCTTTAATCTCTCTTGAATTTATGCTGCACACAATATCTGCTTTATTGCATATCTATTACAGAACCAAAGCTTTGCAAATTTGATCAAAACCAAAGAAATTCTTTTTCCTCTCATTCTTCCCAAAACCCTTGTCAGCCTGGAAACTTTAGTGTAACTCTATTTTGTTATAATCCCTTTAGCTTTTTCAGCAAATTAGCTAGCAGGCACAGTAAGAATATCTAGATGACTGTAATTAGATATGCATATTTCCTTCTTTATCAGCCATAGCGTAGTTTAAAACTATGCTAGCAATGAAGCTACTTCAGTGGAAGCAGTTTTTAATCCATAGAATTGACTGTTGATATTTCTTTAAAAGCAGAAACAGGACTTACAGTTTTTCTCATTAAAATTGTTGTCCTGCGGGGAAAACAAAAAAAGACTTTGCTCTGTGGAACTTTGGCAGGTCCCAGGTCCCAGATGCCAGAAACCCTCAGAGAAGGCTCTTTAGAGTATATGATTCATTTTAATCTATGGGCAGCCAGCTCTGTTTCTGAGATAGGAAAAAGGCTGTGTGAGTCTTTTGATATTATCTATTGACTGTATAGGAAAGCTAAAGCAGTAGGTGGTGAGAAGATCTGGAGCCACCCTGTAGCGATATAACGGGTGTTACCTGTAGAATGGCTGTTTACTGTAGGAGTATAGTGTGACTTAGGTGTTTTCATGGAAAATCCCTCAGTAAGTGCTTAAGATGTTGTAAGAGACAAGGTGACAAGCAGCAAAAAAGTCCCCATGGAGCACCAAAGGAACTATTGTGACTTTAGAAGGGAGGACACTCTCCAAAGAGGTGGGTAATTGGTGCAGGTATCTGCAAGGTGTAATGCACAGTGCTGTGCATTGCCTCATGGATATGACAGCTTTGGGGCAGAGTGTGGTTTAATCACGGCTGCATGCAGTAGCCCCATGTTATGAACTCTGCTGGGAGGACTTTACCAGCATGTCTGCTTTTCTATTTGTGTACAGCTGTAATCCTTTGGACCCCAGCTGGCTCATTGTCAAATGAGCACAGATGCTTTCTTATCTTACTTTCCAGCAGCAGCATTGTGCTTAAATCATCTACTCTGCAGACAGGCCTTGCAACATTGACAGAAAAAATCCTTATCTAGTCTTGCTTAGGTAACCACTGGGAATGGCAAGACAGATGTGTACATTGCTTGTTTTACAGTCCTTTTCCCCCCCTAAGTATTCTGTATTTATTGAAGCGTAAATAATACTTTGTTTTACTTTGGCCACAAGCTTTTGGAAAGAAGAATCACAAATCTGGTCAGATATGTTTTCATCTAGTTCAGGCTTGTTAAAGGAGTGAGACACTTGCAAAAATTGCAAGAATACTTAGCCCAGGAAGGAGGCAGTAGTGCAATTCAATCTATAACTGATAGATGGTACCAGCCAAAAAAATTTTGTTCAGGTTTTCCTATTAGAGAGCTCAGCTGGCAAAGCATACTGAAGAACCAGAGACATGGTTAAATACAGTTTCTGTCACTCGGTTTTGGAAGGCACATCAGTATGTGCTCTGGGTTGTTGGATTTGCTTGTCTGTTTACAAAAAACAGCCTAGAAAGTGCAGTATGTTTTACTGCAGTTGTAGCTTAATTAAAGATAGTGAAAAGATTTAGATACTCAAAGTTATCTTCCTAGTAAGAGCCATGTGTATGATACTGAGCAAAAGATGCGAAACTTCAGGCTCCTTTCCAAATTAAGCTTATTATATTATCTTCCTTTCTAAAGTTAAAAATAGGAGGGATCATTCCTGTGCTTTTCTGCATTTTACTTCCTTTGCAAGCATAGTAAGCCTAATAAATCTGCTTATCCATAAGCAGAAAAGAGAGGACGTGCTGTCAGCATTTTCAGCCTTATTTATTCCCAAGAATGTCACAGGGATTACAGAACTAAGTAAATGTATGCTATTATGAGTAAATATTTTACAGCCTGCAAATACTCATTTTTCTTCAACTGTTTTCTCTTCTTTAGTCCTCTACAACAAACTCAGTTATGACTAATTCTTCATCTCAGCTACATATTCATTGCCCTCTATTTCATTCAAAGTCCCAGACAGGCTTGGAAAGGCTAGATCTAGAATTGCCTCTAGATTCACCCTGGAAAAATTAAAAAGAAACAGAAAAGATATCTACCATCCAACATGTTTTATTCTCTGAAGGCATCACTTTCTTATCCATGAGTATTTTTTTTTCTTTCCCTTTCAAACAGAGGAAGTCCTTAAGCCCCAAATGTACATTTAGTTTCATTGTGCAGTGCAACAGGTCCAGACAATTGAATGCCTCTGCAAGCCTTCAGCCTATGCCCCAAGCTGCAAGACAAATTATAACATGGAAGCATTAGGAAACAGTGATCAACTTCAGGCAGGATACTTAACCTTTCAATAACTTCCTATTTTTATACAGAAAAGAGGAAAGAGGTTATTTATGTCAATATGAGACCCTTATATGAGAGAATAATAAGATTTTTCATTACCCCTACTAATCCTATTGGAATTTTTATTTATTTATTTAAAAAAAAAAAAAGGCACTAAGGGCATTTCCCCTCTGGAAGGAATGTAAGCCAGGATTTGATGATGCTTGATATCCCAGACTCTCAAGGGTCTCCTTCACAGAAGGAAAACATTTGGATGGATGGACAAGTAAATTGTAAAGTCTTTCAGTTAACTCGAGCCACTTGAAAATTAACAGTAAAAGGAGAAAGTTTTTGCAGATTGGCTATGAAATGTTAAATGTTAGGAAAACTGACCCAAATTCGGGGTTTTGTGATTTTCCTTACTTCTAATTTCCTCTATAAACAAAAAGCTTTGATGAAGAAGAATGAAGGGACAGACTTGAAGGTACTTTGCCTGATGGTATAGCAATCAAGTTATATCTTTATTAAAGTGACAGCCAGCAGAATGCACTGAAGATCGGTTAACCATATGGCAAAAATACTTCACAGATGTATTGTGCTGTACTTCAGAGAAAATGGTCAGGGACTGGCTGTTGTAGAAGGAAAGTGAATGCTTCCGATCGACTTGTTGGCCAAAACCCCCTTTTTTTCCATCTGAAAGCATTAGAGGAAACATATGTTCTTTTTTAAGACTAGGCAACTAATTATGATACTGAGCTGTAAAATTTATTTTTTATTTTTACTCTACCGTGGACATTCTGACCACTTCTGAAATTTTAAACCGATTTTACAATTTGGTAATGGAGAATGCTTAATTTTTTTAATTGAACAAAACAAGCTTTCAGTACAGGAAAAGTATTTCCAGCCCAGCTCTACTCATACTGCTTTTGGATTGCTCCTGGAGATGTTATTTGGATGAAAGCTCCTGTCAGACTCGATAAAATGACTGACAAGGCCAAATTGGCATGCATTAAGGGAAATGACAGGAGAAAAGCTTAATTATGCCTGTACCAATAGATTCAAGCTATTTTGGTGATCACACTGCCATCCTGTGTGTGTCAGTAAGGCTTCACTTTCGTCTCTGTAGAAGAAGCTACAAGGCAAAAAGGCAATTGGCCTTGATTACATGCGGAGGAGAGGTCAAAGAGAAAAGTAAATCTTTCTTGGCACTGATAGGATAACTGGTCATGCTAATACATTTTGCTGTGTCCCACAAAACAAACAGGAAGATAGTAGTAAAATGGAGGAATTAATTCCTTCACATAGAGAAAGCTTGGAAGTACACATCCCAGTCCCTACCCCTGACCCAGCTAAGTGAGGGAAAAAAAGTCAGTGGAAAGTGCGGAATAGTGTTAGATGAACAAAAACCGTTTGAGTAACCATCAGGTTATTCTAATATAGTGACTACACTATTCCTATGACTGATATTAAATAAAAAGGTGCTAATTAAGGAAAGGTTAGTCTAGCCCTTTTTCATAATTTCAGGTGGTTCTGTTAATGTCCACCATGAAGAAGTTGGTTTTTTCCATAACCACAGCCTTTGCTGGAGGCTGCAGAAACTCACTACTGAGAATTTTTGAGTGGCATAACTGGGAAACCTTTAGCTGCTTGGGGCAGTATTGAAAATACAAGAGTCTGGCTTGCAGATAAAACTCCTGAGTCTGTCTCTCTGTCGTGCTGACTTGTTAAAATCCTAATATGCAGGAAAGCCACAAGAGCAGCATTATCCTGAGAAGCTGAAGGCTGTCAACCACATTACAACCCAATTTTAGAAGCAGATTTTTCTCCACTGACTACAGCTGGCCATTCTTTGAGTATAGGTGGTGTGCTCTAGGGCTAATTATCTCCATGAATATTGTTTCCCTGTTTTCCTTATATTTCTTAAATATTGCTGAAGACTGTTATTAGAGAAAAATCATCTCCATAGGACCTCTGCTTTCCACCAGTCCTTTGTTAAACTCATAGGAAAGGTGAAAATACTAACAAACTATTAATTCCCTGTGCTTGAAAGAGAAAAGGATGCTGCTGTGTCACACAGGAGTTTATCTGAAGTTCCTAAGCTTAGTTTCAGTCCTCCAGATGGGATACGCTCAGACATGCTAGTGAGAGACAGAATGATAGACAGGATTTCTTTGCTTTTCTCAGTTTTGATTTTTATGTCTCTTTACTTAAAAAAAAAAGAGTGATTGAGTTAGGTGGGACCTTCTGGCACGAGGGAAGCAGCTGAGCGTGCCTGTGAAGGGAGGTTTAGTAGATGGAGTTTGTGGCAAGCAGGAGAGTGAGTGGTCCCAGGTAGGAGCTGGGAGCTAGCAAGGCTGGGAAGCTGCTGAGAGCAGGGTA